>JAAOOA010001063.1:0-168782 GCA_012861695.1 Trematomus loennbergii | reverse complement strand
TACGAATGTATTCTCAATCGCCAAGTACGGGATTGAATAAATTAGTTTTAGATTAGATTTATTGTCCCCAGGGGGAAATTCATTTTCACAGCTCTGTGAAAACAATATGAAATCGACAAAAAATAAGACAGACATCTACAGATAGCACCACACATGATGGTTACTTGTTATTATTTAGGGCTGCAATGCCTGTATGGATCAGGTTTTTGCCAAAGCGAGCCCTTTTACTATAATAATAATTTTAAAAAAAGACAGATTGTGGAACATTGATTTGATTTTTCTCATGGCAGTTAGATTCTAGAGACAAACCAGGGGACTTTATGTTTAATCTGTGTCTGTCCATTTGGTGTAGTATTTTATCCAATATTACATTTGGTTTATATATTAGTCACTTGCTTATGAAATGCCAGGTTTTAGGCCTTGGTTTGAACATTCAATCCTGGAAATAAAAATCAACCAGATACATTTTTCTTTAATCCTGATATAGAGTAGATCGGTAAGTAAGTAAATCTGATAGGAAGACGAGTTAAGGGATAGAGGAGAAAAGGTTATGGTATAATTACAGAGCCTATCAATTTATAAATTGAGGAAATCAATGTTAGTCTGTTAACCAAAGTGCAGCCATCTAATAATGTACTATCTATTGTTAAAGATCAGAGGAAAAGAACAGAATGAGAGGGGTAAATCTGGAATAACAATAAAGAAGCAAAGAGATTGTAGAGCAGTGAGAAGGAAAAAAGCTTGGTGTGTCAATTCATTACATTGCCAGTATTTTTCGTTGTTGTGAAAAAAAAATCGCCCCCTCGGATTTTTTAACAGCCCCCTCAGTCATTTCATCCTGGAGCCGGGCCTGGGGCTGCCACACTGAAGGCTCTGTCCCCGAAGGTTCGCAGGTTTATATTTAAATTAAACAAGTAACAACTCTTTTTATTCACCACTGGTGTTATTTAATATAGTGTGTGTTTATACTTTGAAAAAAAAATAACATCATTTAAATCTTTTGTTCTGTGACTAAAAGACAAATGGTCTGCCTCAGTACAGGCCCTGTTTAGAAGCAGCAAAATAACAGAGAATAAGGAGCACATCAAGTGAGCTCTTCAACAGAAACACTTCATAGAGGCAGAGCATGTTGACCAGTGAGCTGTGTGCTGTTCCAGTGAGTTGGCGAAGAGCCGCGGGCTTGTTTGTCCATGGTTCAGATAATCATTGATTTTAACAGCGTACTAAGCAGACACTAAAAAATACACATTTCTCTTTTTGAAAAACATCCGTCCAAAACATGACTGTTCAGAACGAGCTCCACACTCCAGCTGCACTTCCTCGTGAGCAATGCTCCTGCCACCCCCACACGATTTTGAGAGACAATGAGTAGACATGAACATTTTATATATTTTAAGGTAAAATGCATCAATCTGGTGCCCTTTGACAGCCAAGTTAAGAGGTAAGATCTGTAAAGAATGTAATCTTCCCCCCGTTAAACAACTGTGTACTCTATAAACAACTTTATCAGAACACCTATGTTGTAAAGATATAACAGATAAGTGCACTGATAAAGACACACACTTCACACTTCCAGACATTTAGCCTGCTCACCGTCCACAAAGAATTCTGCACACATCTGTCTGTGTATATTGTTTATACAAAGATTCCCTTATTTATTTCTTCATACCTCGTGAACGACGTTCAAAGTGAAGGGGGAAATTACATTGATTATAGAAATTAGACAATACATTTGACTTAATATGACAACAAGTCCTCCAACTCATACGACCAAATAGGTCGATTGTTCAAGCCCTTATTACGACCAAATAGGTCGATTGTTCAAGCGCTTATTACGACCTATAATCACGTTTTAAAGTTTTTGATCTCTAGTGCTCCCGTTGACTGCAAACGCTCCGAAGGGTCGTATATTCACAAATAACCCTCTCTGGAAAATCCTGAATTGTAGGATAGTTTGTCCATTAAAATGCTTTTTGATTAGATTTCTAGCGAGAAGTGTATATTGTACTTTTAGAATCCACGTCCAGTGGATGTGTAGGATCTATAGTTTGATAGATATTACGAAGATGATTTGAGGTCTCGCCAGGAGAACGTGTAAATACTACGTCTTTCCGCAGCGTTACCTTCGTTACACAAGGGGACGCAGCTTGTCCACGACCCCGAGAAACGAGCACGGGTTAATGTAAAGCTGACGCCTGAAGCCACAAGCCATCTTATGCTAGTAGCCTAAGTTAGAAATCTATTCCAGCAGCTAATAAAGCTGTATAATTTGGCCACTCTATAATAGTTTAGATTCCATCAAAAACGCTGAATACAGTACATAGAGACAGTAAGACTCCTTCTGTTTTAGTTGGGTGGTAGAATATCAATGAGACACTTTTCTTTTCTTTAGCAGTTTGACTAGCAACAACAACCAACTAACTATAAAGCAAGCAGCAGCATATTTAACATAAACCTTCTGAGACTATGATGAAACTGAATCTCATAAAATACCTAAACTCAGATGACTGTACAGAAAAAAAGACAAAAGATAGGAAAGAAAAAGGCTTCTGAGTCCCTCCGGTCAGGCTCTGCTGGCTCTGGCCATACTCTGGTCACATGACCGATACTGGGGAATGTGAAGGGCAGAGAGGTTGCCAGGCACCTGAAGTCAGAAAGAGAAAGCCACCCCCCTCCCCTCCTGAAATAACACAGGCCCCCTGTGTTCACTCACTGGAACGGAAACTCCTGAGATGTCTTACCTGCAAACGGCAAGTTATCTCAATCCAAATCTAAACCACGGCAACATTCTTTCTGAATCAAAGTTTTAGAACCATAATGAGTTCTTCTGTTCCTGAGCAGGAACTATGTTCTACCAAAGTCTATAAAATATTTCCTAAACCGAGGTTTTTTGGGAGGCACATCCCTTGATATAACATGAAAATGTTTGTCTGTGACTTATCAGTGTCTTTATGCTTAAAATGTATGTTCGTTTATTTATTTGTGTGGTTTCTTAAGCTCGGTCTTAATGTGACCCAAAAAAATCAATCACTATTTAGTTTTTAGTTTTTAGTTTTTGTTTAACCATTACCCCACCCCCCAGAAAAACCTTGGCTTCATGGCCATCATTAACAAATGAAGCTGAATTACTCAGGTCTTCCTGCTTCCTTCTAAAAAAGCTTAATTATTTTTCGAATGGATTTCTTTTTCCTGACTATGTGTGTGATGTTTTTTTTATCATTGTACAGCTTGTAAGATAACATTCATTGTAAATTATATAAATTATAATATTCAGTCTTACTCGAATAACCATCGGGGGTTCCAGTGAAACAAAGCAAAGAGAACCTATGTTACCGACATAATAACACAAACACACACACACACACACACACCCACACACACACACACACACCACACACACACACACACACACACACAGAGGTTGTGTGACTAGATTCACCTCTGAGGGACACAGGTAACATCACGGCAAGTTTAAGAATTGTGCCATTTTTTGTTTTTGTCTACCCATGTCATGTTTAGTTTGAAAGTTATCCGGGTTACGCTATATGCATATTGGCCTTGGCTTGGCTGAGGTCCTGTCAACAGGTGGAGGTAACACGCTAAGAGATACTGCAATGTGCCGGCAAAAACAAGTGAGGATACTGTTTTGCTTAATGCTTTAAAGAGTTTTAAGACAAATAAAATGCAGCAATAGGTGTGAGTCCTATTACATCATTGAATATCTTTGATCATAAATAATACTTTTGTTTTTTTGGTATTTCTTTACTAAAATGTTGTGAGGAAGTTAGGGAGGATAGTGAGGCACCTGGGTCAGGTTGTACTGGCAGTGTTTCTCTGTGTGTGTGTGTGTGTGTGTGTGTGTGTGTGTGTGTGTGTGTGTGTGTGTTGTGTGTGTGTGTGTGGTGTGTGTGTGTGTGTGTGTGTGTGTGTGTGTGTGTGTGTGTGTGTGTGTGTGTGTGTGTGTGTGTGTGTTGTGTGTGTGTGTGTTGTGTTGTGTGTGTGTGTTTTGGTCAAACACCCACATGTAAATTCCTGGGTGAGGCACTTATGAGCAAATGTCCTGCAGATAAAGTTCCCAGTTAGATGAAGAGGACAGATTCTCCCTCACATTCCAGCAGTGATTCTTGCTGAGTAGAGATAAGAAACTCTCCCCTTCATCACTTTCAGTTTTGCACTCCAATTAGGGGTGACAGCAGCCTAATGAGAGAGAAGGTTTATCAGAGGCTTGTGGTTCTAAAACAACACCACCACAACACATATTATAAAATGTGGATGGAGGAGTAAAGAGTGTAATGCTTTCCACTCACTAAATATCTATCTGCTAGGATAAAATGAAACGACACTTGAACATACAATAGCTGCTTTGGCTAAACATCAGAATTTTTTTCATATGGAGGTCATTAAAAGAAATGACCACATTCAGATTTGGGGATCTTGTGTTACAATTATGTAGAAGACTGATTCAACACATTTAATTGTCATAGCCCATAACATTCTTCCTAATGTTTTAAAGAATTGAAACTAAATAACAGAATGGACTTAAAAGAATCAGTGCACTAAAGAGTGTTATGATCAAAGACACAATCATTAAATTAATATTCTGCTGCCCTCAAGTGGTCATACTAAAAATCTAGACTAGACCAACAGACTCAACTGCCTTTTTGATCTAAGAAAGACTTGACAAATTAACCAATTATCTCACATGAATTATCTTCTTGAGTCCTAGAAAAGTCTCGTCTTCGTGACTTTGTATAGATACAAAAAAATGCCAATGCAGTTTGAACAATTCTGTTTTAAGAGTTTTAATAAGACACAACCTGATGGATGTGATCAAATGTATTTTGGTATTGTATTCAGTAATAAAATGATGGATTTGTTTTAGACAAATACAGCATCTGGTAAGTCCCACCAAACAAGCCAACATTTTCTAATATTTGTATATCAGGAAAAAATAATTGAAGATAATTATTCTTAATATGACAGCTTTTTACTATTATTAGGTCATAGGGTTAAACGCTAACAAAACAACTGACTTGACTCATCTCTATAAAATAAATGATGACAAGATCCACTCACAGATTGAAAAAGACATTAGCCGCGTTCACACCAAGTACTTTCCTGTACTTAGTTCCGGCACTAAGAGCCCTGGCGCTTTTAACCCCAGGGCACTTAGTACAGATCGCGTTCACACCGGAGTACTTTTCCCTGAGGGAAGATTACGCAAATGAGCCGCTGACGTCACTTCTTCTTCTTCTGCGTTGCTTTACTGGCAGGCCACAAACCACTTCACGGCGAGTACAGTAGGTGGCGGTAAGCACCTTAAAGTTGTTTGCAATCCGCTACAAAACAAGAGAGAAGAAGAAGAAAAACTTCCCGCGTATACTGTCTGTTGTTTACCTTCCGACCTCAGACATGATGGAGACGACTGAAGTTGTGCTGTTTGTGCTCATGCTATACAGCTTTGTGACTTCGTTAATGCGGCCTGAGCCTATTCGGATCCGGAGCCGCCACACGTCGAATGCTATGGCAAAGATTATTCAGCAACAAAGGCAGTTTAAAAGCCTTAGGAAAAAGATTGGCCGACGGAAAGCACACATGACTGCCATGTTTCACCGTCGGATGGCTGATGACGATGAGCGTTTTCACGCCGTAAGAACAGCAATGGTAAGTTCAGTAAATTATTAATACTATCTAATGTAGGATTTGTGGAGTTATGTAGAGCTAATTTGCGCCTTTGTATGTGTTCCAGATATGCAAATACTACGGGACGCGTTGTGTCCCGCGCTCTCTCTGGGTGAACAATAGAACCTCAGCCTGGTGGGAGAAGGTGGTGCCGACGTACACCGATGTGCAGTGGATCCAAGATTTCAGAATGTCCAAGCACTCTTTCCAATACCTCTGTAGTCGCCTGGAAGCAACGTTGGGGAGAAGCGACACCAACTTCCGGGAGTGTGTCCCTGTGGCGAAAAAAATCGCCATAGCACTGTGGAAACTTGCGACCAACTCTGAGTACAGGACCAGCTCTCATTTGTTTGGAGTCGGCAGATCTACAGTGTGTTACTGTGTGCACGAGTTCTGCTCCTCTGTTGTGAGCATACTCCTTTGTGAGTTCATGCCATGGCCGAACGCTGAGAAGTTAGAGGAGATGGCGTTACATTTTGAGCGCAGATGGGGTGTGCCACAGTGTGTCGGTGCAGTATTGGATCACACATCCCCATTCTGAGACCAGAGGAATACCACAACGAGTATTTCAACCGCAAAGGCTGGCACTCGCTCGTCCTGCAGGGTGTTGTGGATGGTAGAGGCCTCTTTTGGAATGTTTTTGTTGGCTTACCAGGTAGCATGCATTAGGGCTGTGCGATTATAGCAAAAATCCTAATCACGATTATTTTGGTCAATAATTGATATCACGATTATTAAAAACGATTATCCATTTACTTTGAAAACATCCATTTATTGAAACAAAAATGTGAACAGTATGTTTTTAACAGTTGATTACCCTGAACTTTAAGTATAATTCAACTGAAAAACCAAAAAATAAAAAATAAAAAAATAATAATAATTACTTTTTTTTTTTTTTTTTATAAAATAATAATCGTTTTATTTCGATTACGTTGTTTTCGTAATCGTTGCAAGCCATAATCGTAATCGCGATTAAAATACGATTAATTGCACAGCCCTAGCATGCATGATAGTAGAGTGTTAGGCATGTCATCACTGTGTAGTTTTGCGGATAAGGGTGGTCTACTTCCTCATGTAACAAAGAATATTGGTGGACATGATGTGGGTTACTATATCCTTGGTGACTCAGCCTACACCCTGCAAAGATGGCTGATGAAACCTTTCCAAGGAAGGCTCACACCCGAGCAACTTGTGTACAATCACAAAACAAGCCGAGCACGGTGGTGGTGGAGAACGCTTTTGGCAGATTGAAGGGCAGGTGGCGGTGCTGATGAAAAGAAACGACTGCAAGATGGACAAGATAAAAATCCAGGTGGCAGCATGTTGCGTGTTACATAACCTCTGTGAAAGTAATGATGATGAGTACAGGGACGAATGGACTGCCTTACCGGCGACCCAGCTTGATGGGCCAGCGCCAGCCATTGCCGAGGCTGGGGGGCAAGACACACGCACAGCCCTTATGAGGCATCTGAACAGCGTGTAAATTGTACATTCTAAACAATAAATGTAAACATTATTGACAATAAAGCTGATCATTTCTACGGTGCTTTTGTTTCTCTCTTTCATTTTGCAGTCAAGACAGGCAACATTACAATAGTGTAATAGTAGCCAAAACTAACATACATGTTAGTAACTAAAGTGTCAGTTGTACATGTCACTAAACATTGTCAATATAAAATAAAGTGTCAGTTGTATATAATAACAGTAATAACAATATAAAATAAGGATCTGTTTAATCGCCATGTCGGTTTTCTTTATTGCACTCTCAAGACATAACATGAAATAGAACAATTTTTATGTCGTAACTCTTCTATTATACGGCTCTGCTGTCAACAAATCTTGAAAACGGAGACGAGGGGAATGTAGAAATCGGTAAATCACTTCAGAAATGTATTGATAATTGTTCTGCTTTTTAATGTAAACTTGAATTCATAGTAAACTAGCTGCTTTTGAGCACTTTACTTTTTACATGGGCCATTTTGAACATGACGTGACTGTATTCAAACTAAGTCACCATCTACCCCTAGTTTCATTTGGTGCATCAGTCTTTATTTTGCCCTATGATGATACTAACCTAGCATTCACAACCCTAGTTTTTTATTTCATTTTGGAAATAAAAACATAAAAAATGGAAACTTTCATGTCATTTTTGGCCCATAGTGGACTCCATGTTGTGTTGTGTGAAATGTGGGGGAATTAAAAGTTTTGGTCAAATATTTAAAATGATATAAATTATCATATGTATGTCTCATTCCTCCACAAGGTTGATGATAAATAAATGACAAATAAAGCTTTGCCAGTTTATAACCGATGAAACATGATGGTATCAGAATACTCACTTACATGTGATGTATAGCATGCTACACAGGTCACTAAAGATAAAGTGTCAGAAATAAGCAAGATGATTTAATCGCCATGTTGGTTTTATTTATTGCAGCATATGACATAACATGAAATTAGAACAATTTTGTTATGTAAATAAAGTGACAAAGTGTCAGTTGGACATTATATAAAAAAAAGTGATAACAGCAAAATATAAAACTAAACTATGCATAGGCTCAGCAGCAGACATTAACAGGGGCCACTATTTGGAGGAAGACCTGTTGGCTTTCACTAGCTGGGAAAGCACTTCCAGAAACCCAGTGTAAATGCCGCTTGTTGCTCATCCTGCCGCTCCTGGCGCAGCTCCTGGCGCGCGCCAACGCTTCATCCTGGTGCCGCTGGCGCTCCATCTGCTGCAGCGATCTCTGGCCTCCGCTTCCTGGGTCTGGCTGAACTGCACCGCCTGATCTACGCGCAGCGACTCATTCGCCACGGCACGCTGGTCCTCCAACGCCTGGACGGTCTCGAGGAAAAGTGCATCCTGTGTCCGCTTTCCTAAGAGGGGAAAATAAGCAAGATACAAGATCAACAACCAGAGACATACATCATGTATTTTTTAGCTGCCTGGATTATAACAGACAAAGACTCATTCTGATAACTGCACTGGAACAACTCAACATCAAGGACATGGATTTCAAGTCAATATATGAAAGTAAATCAAGAAATGAAGCAAACAAGCTGATCTTCAAATTCTTCAAAAGCACTGGTCTGAGGACAAGGATTTAATAAATCAACAGTAGGTGGCGATATATGCTCCAAGTGGAAGCGATTTCTTACCGGAAGTCATGTGACCTCTAGCCCGGATGTTTACAATGTTTGTAAGAGAGTAAAAAGGCGCGAAATGTTCTCTTTCACGCTGTTTCATAATTGTACCAAGAAAGAAGGAAATAAACATGATTGTGAACATCTATGCGTAACGTTCTTTCAAGACAAAGTTACAGTGTGTTTACCTTTGCGTTTGGTTGCCGGTAAGGGGGACGAGCAAGCGAGCAAGCTCTGATCTCCAACGCCAAGAACCTCGCTTGTTTCCAATACCGAGTGTTGTTGCTGATTTTCCTCGCCTGAAACACATGATTAGTTCCATGAGTTAGTGAAGCAAATTACAGAAACACTGCACAGTTATTCACTAGTCAAAACGTTTTAATAGCTAGATGTTATTAGCCAGCTCGGGGCCAGTGTTAGCTAGTTTAGCCTAGCTTGATCTACTGAGCAAATAAAAGTACATCTGAGACCATTATTGTGCAGATTAAAACCCCAGTGCATGTAGTTGCTTTTACCTTCGTCGTTGTCGCCCTCTAATTCGCCGTTGGAGCGGCCTCCGATGCCATAGTGCCCGAATCAGGCTCGATGCTGTACCGGAGAATGATGGTCTGCTCCCAAGCAAAGCATCCAAGCGGTCAAACCATTTCGTGGTCCTCCGGTCGTTACCACTTTTGTTGTTCCAGTCTTTGTTTTCTTGTAGTCCTGGCGGAGTTTCTTGATTTTCAGCCGGCATGCCGTGGCGCTGTGCACGATCCCATCTCAGCAACAACTTCGAACAACGATCGAAGATCTTTGAATTGGGTACTGGCTTCAACAGCATTCCCTGCGTCGTGTCGTCGGCGTAGATGTAGAGAAGCGCTGATACCTCCTCATCAGTCCATCGCTCGGATTTCTTCATGTTTGTCATTTCACTGCGTTAAAAAAACAAACTACTCTTCTTGGTGGCTGAGGTTGTTGTAGCGAGGCAAAACAATGGCGGCTCTACACAACTTTTCCACAGTTGTACGGGGCGTGGTTTGCAATTCGCCCAGCCAATCAGCACTGGGGCACTTTTCACCCACAGAAAAGTACGCTCTCTGAGCTGGCTCTAAAAATGGGGGTAAAAGTACCCGAGATTAAGTACGATTTTGGTGTGAACGCGACATAAGGGGTACTCACGGAACTAAAACGCGAAAAGTACGGTGAAAGTACTCCGGTGTGAACGCGGCTATTAAGAGATGGACAACCTTGACACTAGACCAGGGGTGGGGAACCTTTTTCTTCTCAAGGGCCATTTCAATTTTTCAACATCCTTGAGGGCCGTACAAATGATTGACCTCTGCTTAAAAATACTAAAATCACAGCCCATTCATTTCGCCTTTCTTTCATGCTGCGCAAAGAAAAAGCAACCTCTTAATCCAGATATCTTACCATGACTCGCGTAGCATGCACGTGCACGGTTGTGGCATGACCACCAAAACAAAAAGATATGGACACAAGATGTGTGCAAATGTATTTAGTTTCCTATCCATGTGAACATGATTTAAGTGGGGGGGGGGGCTAACCTCCTCTAGGGGGGTCCCTAGCATGCTCCCCCGGGAAGATTTTTATTTTTAAATGTTGAAGTTAAAAGCATCAATCTGGTGCACAACATGAAGAGATCTATGGATACATCTCTCAATGTCCATATGAAACAGATTTTCTTTTTCTTTATGGATATTTTACAAATCACTCCCCTTTCAAACTGTATTCTTGTTTATTAATAACAACTTTTTTTACTGTCATATAGTATTTTATACCTGTTTACTTTATTCTCTTATAACTATAATGATCATATAAAGATGTGCCTTTACCTCACTGGTTGTAGAAAAAGCTTCTTATATTCGTTAGCATAGCTAGCTAACCAGATGCTAATAACAACAAAGTTATTGACTGTATGATCAGTATGACAGATGAACAGATCGCCACTGGGCTTTCAACTAAAGACACAGCCACGCAAAAACTGCGGCATGTGTACGGCTCCTTATGGGTAGGCTACTGCAATTTCTGAAGTGCCGGAGCGGCATTCTGGTGCTCTCCGTCAGCACTACACCCCTGTCAGACGAGACATATACCACGGCTGCATCTCAGGTCGGTTAAATGGAATCCTTGCGTCCCTCACTTGCGTCGTTTCCCTGCGTTTAGTCCCTCCCACCAGGGAAGCATGGAGAGACGCAAGGAAACCACGAGAAGCAGTGTTGATTTGTGTTGGTTCTTTCGCAGCCAGGAGAAAGTTAAAAGGAGACTAATGGAGTCTCGGAAAAGGTTCAAATGGTACTTTAATTAAGTAACGTGGTTTTGAAACAAACAGAGCGATACATGGACAACAGCGCTGTGGTCGGGAGGTCGGGGTGAAGAGAGAGGACGAACAAGCCAGGATCTCCATCTATATCTGGGTGCGTTTCACTTCGGTTAAATGGATTCCTTGCGTCCCTCACTTGCGTCGTTTCTCTGCGACTAGTCCCTCCCACCAGGGAAGCATGGAGAGACGCAAGGAAACCACGAGAAGCAGGGAAATTAGTTTTAAGAGGAATGGGACGTCCTTTCCTCCGGAGCGTCACGTGAAGCGACGTCCGTTTGTGATGACACAGCTGATCGTCTGACAGCAGCCAGCTCTGTCCCCGTTATTTTCACAAACACCCCCGCCTCTGTTAGTACACATTTACTAACATAAACATTTGTATCATCTGTTGTAGACCCAAATAAATAAAATAAAATAAGAACTCATTCTCAAAAAAGATAAACGCCATTCTTAAAATGTATAAACGAACAATAGTTTGATTAATATTGATTAGAGTGCACAAAATAATTGAGAGAAGAAAAAGAGATATGTTATCTATCAAAACCCAGTTAGATTAACATTCATTGAAATTTAAGTTTCTAGCGGAAAGCTAACGTGACGCATCTGAACGAATCACGTTGTCAGAAATTGACACCAGCCAATGAGATTTTGTTTCTTGGTTTAAGACCCCTTTGTACTTTCACGATTGGTTGCTGATACAAAGGAAATGACCATATTTGGATCCGATGAGATTGTGCAGGAGACAGGGAGCTTTCCAACGATACCTCTGATGACATGGTGCAAACAGCGGTCGCGTACTTTATGTTACGTTAGAATACTAACTTTTGGTGAATTTAGGAGAAATCTACAGACACAAATAGACAAACTATAGTAAAATAAACACTTAAATGTGTATTTTGTACGTTTTCCTTCCAAAAGCCTGAAAGAAAACATGTTATGGAATCAAAATAGCACAAAATCTCAAAATTGACCAGTGCAGGAAAAACGATGTTTTTGCCTGCCGTGTCTCGCCTTAAGCCCGAGAGACCCCGGTACCGGGCCACTGCCGTAACATCTTGCAGGAAACAGTGTCTGAGGGCATGTTCATTTAATAAACTATGAATGTTTTATATCCATGTAACGGGAAGAAACTCATCTAACTGATCATTTTTTTTTTTTTTTCAAAAGAAAACCCACAATGCTAACACTGAGCCTCTGAATTAGCAACGAGCGAAAAATGCTAACAGATTACTGCACCGAAAATCACTCACAAAACCTTATTATTTATCGTTTCTCCACATCCATGACATCGATTCACATCGTGAGGTGACACAGAATTGATGGGTACCCTCATTATCACTGAATTATACGAATTTGCGACGTTATAAACAAAAACGGACATCAAAACAGGTGACGCTAGGTAGCTAAAAATGCTAACATGGTTACCTTGGCTCTGTAGTCTCTCCAACGTGGTCTTCAATGGCATTAAAACGATAAAAACGCTGCTGAAGTTAATCCATAGGTTAATCCAATGTGTCTGTGTCCCTTTGAAATTATTTCTGATAATCCATGAGCAATAAAACGGATAATCCATGCTTTTACGTTTCTAGATGTCAGAGCTAGACTGTAGCTTCACTCTAATGCAAAATTACATGCGCAAAGCCCCCACCTTTTTGTTTCACAATGAGTGTGTGTGAGGGACTCCCCCTTCGATTCTATTGGCTCTAACGGTCAGAAAGAGGTGTCAACCATCAAAATCGACCAATGTGTTCCAGAGATATGAAAAAAAAAACATTTTCACCCAAATCAGCTCAGAGGTGGAGTGTTTTTGGCTAAACCTCTCTAAAAAGGTCAAATGTCACTTGTTTTGCATCAATCTTGATACATGGTACTTATTATATGTTGTACTTTGGATTCCTAAAGCTTTTAGTCTACCTTACCAAGGGTAGTTTTCACTATAAGTAAAAAAGAATTTTTGGACGGACACTATAATTTACAGTTTTTTACTATGTAGAATCTGAATTTTCATTAAAATAAAAAACATCTATATTGATTCTGACTTTTCTACATCCAACTCACAGGTTTATCATTACTTTGAGAAAAAAGATTATTAATTTAACCCTTTTAGAAGGGAAGATATGGTCATTTGTTCTGGGAATGTCATTTTTGAGCCTGAGACCAGAAAAACAGGCTCAGGGCTTAACAGGTTAATGACTGACTGAATGGAAATGACAATAAATGAAAATGTAAAACGAAAAAAGCGATCATGAAAATGTTTCCAATAAATGAATAAAATGATTTTTTGACCACTTTGTTGTTCAGATATATCACATATTTGTAACTAAATTATACATTAATTGAAACAAAACACAATATAAACTGAGGAGTGAGTCCCGTGAGTAGACATGTGTTTTCTTCACTCCGCTGGGAAACTGCTCTCATGTCAAGAAGCAACAGATCAGTGCATGCGCTGCATCGTCCAATCAGTGAGAGATACACAGTAAGGGGGGGGGCGAGTGTCTGAGGATTTCACCGGAGGATGGTTGGTTATCGCTCCTCCGTCATCACTCCTCGATCCTCGGTCCTCTGGCAAGAATAAGGCCACTGGGACGGTTAAAAATAACCGAAGTGAGACGCAGCCTATGGCCGTGTCTCAATTCAGGGGTTTCATCCTTCGAAGCGTGCATTCGTAGACCGCATACGTCACTTCCGCCGAAAGAAGGCTGTCCCAATTTAAAAAAAGACGAGACTCCTCCGAATGTGGCCCACAAATGCGGCCCACTTTTCCCCAATTTGAAGGATACATCTGATGTACACTCCGCGGCCTACCATATCCCAGGGTGCAATGCGCGCTTGTGACGAGTTACGTTTTTCAGAGAATGGCGTCAACCGTCGCAACCGAGGCAGGAGCGAGTGATTTCGTCTTTAAATGTGAGTAACAGTGTTTCATCCCACTTAAATACTTATTGACACAAAAATGATAGCCAAAGGGGTAGCTTTTAATCTGCTTACAATTGCTTTTGTTTTAGGGAACAAAGAACAGACGGAGCGTTTTATAAAGCTGAGGGGGGGAAATTATACCCTCTTCACGGGGGCCAAAAACTCGGCCAGCGTTGGATGGAGGTAAGGCACAATATACCAATTGTATCATTCTTACTCTTATCAATTATCCCTCATTTATAAAAAGCCCTCCCAAGACAACAACAATTAAATGCAGCAATACCCAATGTTCTTCTTTGTATTTTTCTGTAGTGATGTCTCAGCCTTTTGAGCATTAAGTAAATGTTTTATTAATTATTTGTGTGTGTCTTGCAGTGTCAGTTTTTCCAAATGTAGCCTTTTTCAGTTATTGTTATTGATAATAGTTCATTTCTTCTTCTATTATTTCTGTGAGTAGGAAGATTTTGGAAGAAATGGGCCTGCAGGGGAAGGTGACCCCCCTGCAAGCCAAGAAAAAGTGGGACAACCTTAAGAAGAAGTATAAAGTATTGTGTGTGTGACATTAATAAACACATTTGCCGCCATGAGTGTAGCTGCTGCTGTTATTTTACTGCCATGATTGTTTTACTCTGCCTTAGGATTGCAAGTACCCAGGGTCAGGAGAGGGAGTCAGTGGGAAACCCACCGCTGCATCTTGGCCGTGGTTTGTCCAAATGGATGAGGTATTAGGACAGAGGCCCTCCATCACACCTCCTGTCCTAATTTCCTCCATCCCAGAGGACACACCACAGCGAAGTGCAGCAGTGGGTGAGCAGGAAGTGGAGGAACAGGAGGCGGATGCAGATAGCCAGCCAGGGCCATCACAGGGGAGAAAGAGGAAAGGGAGAGATGAACTAGTGGATCTCATAAAAGAGGATATGAGGTACCAGAGAGAGGCAGAGGAGAGGAGAGCCCAAGAGAATGGGGAGAGGATGGACCGACTGTTTTCCATCCTGGAGAAAATTGTGGACAAATAAATGTTTATCACAACAATAAATAATGTCATCAACTGAAAAAGATGATTTCTATTTTTATTAATGACATATATATAACATAACAGCATAAAACACACAACAGCATAAAACACTACAATACAAACACAACAGCATAAAACACAACAGTTTAACTATATATATTCCGGCTGAGCAGGGAGTCCCAGGTGGTGCTGCTGGACCTGGATGGGCTGCCACTTAGGACCCTGGTGTCCTCTGGTGGTGGGCCATCCTCTTGGGAGGTCTCCAGAGCTACTTATCTCCACTGTCCACCGAATTGTCCATGGCGTGGGTTTGCAGGGCGGACGCAATGGACGGCTGCCATGTCACTAACAAGTTTTCAGAAACAGAATAGAAAAGATGAATAAAGACACATTTGCCAAATGATTTTCACCATAACAAATGTCTGCTCTACAATTGTTTTACATACCTCATATATATTGGTGGTCCATGGGAACCTCCTCCAGGGCAGACACCTCTGCACAGAGTTGGTCCCGCCAAGGGGCACCACTGACTGCCTCCAACACATCCTCCCCCTCATCCTCCGCCACGTCCTCAACAATATCTGCATCGGGGTCCATGATGTCACCGGCTCCGATGCAGATATTGTGCATTACAGCACATGCTGTAATGACCTGAAATAGCAAAAGTGGCAATATGTTATAACCCCGGAAAATAAGTCATGTTAGGTCATTCAACTGTTTTTCTGTATTATACAAAATCCTGTTGAGTGAATACTTACTTGAGGAACGAAGGTGTGGTGCACCTCCAGCGCTTTCAGGAAGATGCTACGAAAGCGGGTCTTCATCATCCCGAAGGCACGCTCGATGATAGAGCGTGCCCGGGAGTGATGGCTGTTAAAGCGCTGGGGTCCCACACCTTGCAGCGGCTGTCTGTACGGAGTGATGAGGGGGAGTGGATGTTGGAGGCAGGGGTACCCCCCGTCGGCGAGGATGTACTGCCCTGGAGGAGGGTAGAGTGCCCGCCGGTACAGTGGACTGTGGCGGAGCACTCTACAGTCGTGGACCGACCCAGGCCAGCCCACGTACGTGTCAATGAAGCGGCCCCGATGGTCACAAACTGCCTGCAGAATAATTGAGGGAAACAGCTTCCTATTTCTATAGCAGTGACCATCAGGGCCGCTTGGTGGCACGATGCGGACATGGCAGCCGTCGATGGCTCCAGCAGCTTTGCGGAAGGATCTGTGTCTGGCCAGCCCTGCGAACCCACGCGACACAGCCTCCAGGTCTTCTGCTGTCCTGGGGAGGTGGATAACCTGCTGGCGAATGGCCACCACCTCCCCAGTGACCCTGTGGACAATCCGGTGAACAGTGGATCGAGGCATCCCAAACGCTCTGGAGACCACCCTGTAGGATGTCCCACATGCCAGCCAGAAGAGGAACACCAGGGTCTCGATGGTGGCACCCCATCCATGTCTCCGTTCCTGACCCAGGAGGTCCAGCAGCGCGTTCAGGGACTCCCTGCTCAGCCGAAAATCTGGCCGTGTGTCCTGGTCATTAAAGAACCTGTCCAGGACAGGGACGGTCAGATTTATCCTGCAGTACAGGGGTCTTGGCTATAAGAAAAGGTGGAGGAAAAAGGGCAATAGAGAATTCTGTGTAAATTGCTTATTTGTCAGTGTATATAATATATGTTATATCTAAAATAATACATATTATTTGAATAGCGTTTTCACATACTCAACACTTTAAACACTCAAAATTCACAAGACATAATTAAAGCAACCCACTTTAAATACATAAAACAGAACTTTATTGACAATAAAGCAGTTATGAAGAGTGGAGTTTTGATATGTGAGTTGAACATGGTGAGATGGGAGCAATCATGTATTTTGGTGGGTTAGTTCCACATTATATATAATATATTACATACATAGCTTAGGTTATTCCACATTATGAATCTTATTAATGGCATTTTAAACATGTGTTATATTGTGAAAATGAAATGGGATTAGCCATATGAACTACAGTTAGCATACTAGACTATAGTTTTCTGAAGCCAATATTAACAAAAAGTACAGGGCTTAAGCTATATTTTTCTTACCCAGTGTGAGAAAAAGTTTTTAGAGAGTACTTGTCCATGGACAAGTGAGTTTGGCAATTTACTTGTCCGAATACATTTTTCACTTGTCCAGAATGGACAAAAATTGGGGCCACTGGAATCTTCTTCTTCGCCAACGTAATTTTACTTTCCCCCACGATTTTTACGTCACCGCTAACGTAAGTGAGCGGTAAGATTTTACTGCATCACACATACCTAGGGTTGGGTAGTTTGGATTTTAACGATTCCGGTTCTGCTTTTCGATTCCGGTTATTTTCGGTTCTCGATTCCGGTTCTTTGAGAGGGTAAAAATAAACTGGGAGAAAAACATATTTATGAAAACATTAAGTCAAATCTGTATTCCTATTTAGAAATCACTTCATACTGTTTAATTTCTTACGGTTATTGAATACAATTATATAAAAATAATCTCTGCATTGTTTAGTTAGTTCGATGTGGTGCAGTTTGAGAATGTACAATTGGCCCAGTCTCCTCTGATGTTACACTGCAACCTGCCTGTGAGACAGAGTCCAACCACACATGTCCAACACATAGGCCTAATAATAATAATACATTATATTTATAGCCTATAGGCCTAGCGCTTTTCTACAACTCAAAGACGCTTGCATGCTGAAGGAAAAAGATATGATTCTACACTGTATTGAAGTAAACATGTATTGTTTGAACTGTTTTATGTAATCACAAAGGTTTGGGTAATTATATATATATAAATAGGAATGTTATTCTTACTTTCCAAACTCACTGATCCAGAGATTCTGTGTTTCATACACCAACCTTGCCTGGGTTTCACCCCTAAAAGCAGATGTCGTCATTAAGGTCGTTAAAGACAAACATTACATCCTTCTTATCATTCCTAAGAGCCAGATGCTGTTTTTAAGTCTTAAAGACATCGTTAAATAGGTGAAGAAGAGCATGGGAAGAGAATGTGGTGGAGATAGGGTGAAGATAAACATTGACTTTTGACTGGGGTAACTTAGGATCTCACATGCTGGGCAGACCTCTGATTGAACCCGGCCAGAAGCGAATCCAGCCAATCAGGGCACTTGGGGGAGGTGGTCAGTTTAAACAGCTCCTCCCCAGGGGTTCTCTGATTCGCTTGGGAGAAAAATGGGAAGGAAGAGATGACCAATCTCCGCCCCAAAAGTAGATAGAAATACTGATGTTTGGGTGTGTAAAAATGCTTTTGGGTTTGGTGAGTGGTTGACTCCGTTAAACTGTGTCCGCATCGCATCATTGACAGAAGGCACTCTCTTCTCGATCGATGGGTGGTTTGATCCCGATACATTTTAGCCGCATCGCATCACGAATCTAAAAAGCCCGGGGTACTCGAGTACTCTGTATAACTTGTATATGTGTTTGGTTTCCTACTAGAAGTAAACTCAGATAATTTGTTATAACTTTGATTCCGGTGTTTTCAATTCCTTTCTTATTTTAATAGAGATTTCAGCCTCATCCAACGAACGGCGCGTAGCAGAGGTGTTCTATCCCAACAATGCTTACACATGTCCTGCAATACACATGCTGCAGCTGCCCAGCTGCTCACTGTTTGTAAAAGTAAATAAATACTATTTTCATTTCAATAATGTATTTTCTATACCCTGCTTCATAAACAATACTGACATCCCTGTGCTCCTCCGAGTCTGGGGGTCGGGGGATGTGAGGACAGCGCGAGGACACAGACAGGGAGGCTGATTTACTTCATAAAGGAAATGGCGGTCAATATTAACAACATAGGAGCTAAAACGCTTAATAACCTTCATTACGTGTTAAAGAAAGAACATAAGAAAGTTTGACAAAGATTATAATAGGCTATATATATATAGGCTGTTAAACGGGCAGCGGGTCCGCTGTGTATAGAAAGAGAGAGGGAGAGAGAGAGACGCTGAACTGGACCGTGCAGCGATCAGATGATCCGGAGCAGAGAGAGAGAGGCCCGGTCCACGGGGCTCGGCTCCTGTCCTCACAACTCTTATTAATCCCGGTACCGGACAATTGTTATTTGTTCCTACTCGGAACCGAGTTTTGCTTCCCAACCCTGCCACTGTGCTACACGCACTGCCCCGCCCCCATCTAACAGTACAGAAAGCGGCGAGATGCATTTCCTTAGGAATCGACAAGCAGAACCGAAACTAACATTTCTAAACGAACAATGGCGGACACGGACAATTTGCGAATGAGTTCTGCATTTTGTAAACTGAGTTTATCAATAATTTGTCAATAAATGAGGGCTAAAAACGTCACTTGTCCGCTGGACAAGTCAATTGAAAGATCTACTTGTCCGACATTGTAAATAACACGTCCCGGGCGGTGGGACGGGTACTTTTTCGCACACTGTTACCTGTAAATGGTCTTCACTAAGCCTGAAGTACAGGACTCGCCTGTTCTTAGGTCTTGGAACCACATTTTCCATTAAAAGTATTAACAGTAGCAACGTTACTTCGGTGGCAAGTTCGTTCTCCATCTTTCACAATTCTTTCTTCAGAAGAACTTCAAAGGAATTCTGTCTTCAAAGGAAGTGGTTGCTAGGCAACATAGGCTGCAAAACGTAGGGGCGGGAACTGCTGGTGACGTCAAGACGTAGACTAGACCGTCTCATTTCGCAGGCCTCTCGCTCCAGCCTACCCGCTCTACGTGGGCTGGGTGCTCCGTGGACCGCGTAGGCTGCGTACTCCGAAGGGTGCAGCCCCTGAATTGAGACACGGCCTATATCTCTTCCTTGGCTCCTCCTCTCAATGATGGGTCTGACGAAAGGGGTTCCTCCCGCCACATATCCTCCAGTGTCCGATATCGCGTATAACAGAGGATTTAGACGTTGTGTGTTCATTGTATAACTCCACACGCCTTTTCTCCTCATACACTCATTCATGACTTTTTATTTAATGCATTTTAACGGCTGTAATCGTTGTTAACGTAAAACCGGAAGTGACGTCACTGTTGACAACAGCAACGCCTTTCAATAAAACTTTTCCAAATAAACTGTACATTCCTTTAGCAACCACGTTAGCCACAAGCCAATGCTAACCGGAAATGTTTTCAGAATCAAACAGTTTTAAGCTTACTCTATGTTTAAACTAAGTTACGTCATTCAATATTGATTTTAATTTCTTAAAATCGTGAAGCGACGTCCGTTTGTGATGACGCCGCACAGCTGATCATCTGACAGCAGCCAGCTCTGTCCCTGTTGTTTTCACAAACACCCCGCCTCTGTTAGTACACATTTACTGACATAAACATTTGTATCATCTGTTGTAGACCCAAATACATTAAATAAAATAAGAACTCATTCTCAAAAAAGATAAACGCCATTCTTAAAATGTATAAACGAACAATAGTTAGATTAATATTGATTAGAGTGCAAAAAGAGAAGAAAAAGAGATATGTTATCAAAACCCAGTTAGATTAACATTCATTGGACTGCACACTTTGTTTGTTTGTGTGGATATGTAGCACTTAATGACTGACTGAATGGAAATGACAATAAATGAAAATGTAAAACGAAAAAAGCGATCATGAAAATGTTTCCAATAAACCGGAGGATGGTCTGGTAGTTCCTCGATTATCGCTCCTTCATTATCGCTCCTCGATCCTCCGGCAGAAATAAGCGCCATGGGACGCTACTCAAGATGGCACAGACAAATCAACTTCCGGTGATACCGAGGAGCGAGGAAATGAAAATAACTGACATGAGATGCAGCCCTCGTGATGACACGTTAGGCTCGTGTTGTGTTCAAGGACCCTGACCTTGGCCAGGAAAAACAGGCGCTCGCTTGTTTAATTCTTTTGCGGTCTAGATTTTTTTCTTTTTTGCGTGTGTTTATAAATTACCTCTAGGGCCGTACCAAATGGTCTTGCGGTCCGTATACGGCCCGGAGGCCGGAGGTTCCCCACCCCTGCTCTAACAGCTAACCAGTGCAGTCAAAATGGCTGTCAGAATGGGGCCCTGTGGGCGTACCTCAAGCCCCCAGGAAGTGCGCCGGGCTCTGAGGAAAATATTTGTTGTGGCCAAACGGCGGTACTACACTTCCGTATCAGTCACTGGGCCCGGAAACACTTTTTCCCATTGACTAACATTGGGAAAAGAGATATCTGTAAATCGTTGGATAATTCTTTTTTAAACTAAATAAACTACCCAGTATGAACATTTGTATAGCCCTTATTAAAAACATTAGGTCCTCAAGTAGTAAAATGTGCTAATAACGTTATTCTGAGAGTTATTTTCCTCGGCATTATAAACGCGGATCTAACCCACGGGACCACGCCGCCCGGCACGTTCATGTGACGTGTTCAGTACTACATGAGTTTTACCTTTACCCATGGATGCACAATAAGAACGGACCCATATCGCCTTACTGCCAGCCCACGGAGCTGTAATAATGGATATATTGCACATGTTTGCTGTAATTCATCATTTGTAAAATCTTATTCTACATGGGCTGTATGATGTAAATCTTGTACCGTAAATGTTGTATTAAATAAAGTTAATATTACCGACGTAGATTAACGTCCCTGTAGCTTCTTAGTGCAATTGCAATACCATTAAAGGAGTTTAACGTAGCTGTTTGCTATTACTATAAAATACCACGCAGGGATAAGCCAGAGCGTACAACCTTTGCATGTGGGCACAACACGTTTTGACCCAGTTTGATTCATTCGCTATACCATATGATATCGCCCGGGAAGTCGACATACTTATACATATATAAATACAGATATATGTGTCAAAGCTCTAATCAAATTAACAGTTGTATTAATTATAATTGTATATATATATATATATATATGTATAGCCTGGGTTGTAAATTTACTAAATAAACATTTTTTTTTTTTAGCATCCATTGACTAAATAACATTTTTTTTTTTTAGCACCCATTGACTAGAGTGGCTGCGATTGTTGCGAACGCCGCGGCGCAGCCGTAACGCGGCCGTAACGCGACGCAGACGGACCCGGTGGAATCTAGGGGTTAGATAAGCTATCTGGCCGTGTGTGGTTTGTGAGGGCTACGTATAAACAGTGTCCGCTGTTTATGCATATTGGATAAAAATCGTTATTGCACCCTTTAGATTTGAGACCAACAGACATATAGAAGAACGGACCGACTGTCACTGCCCGTCCCTGAAATCCCCGTTAGTGTTTGTATGTGCCTGCTGGTCTGCTCTACACGGCTGGGAGCAATCTCCTATCAACCACACCTGCAACCTGCTCATCAGCCACACTATGAAAGCCTGCAGCCTGCACTCATTCCCTGCCGGATTGTTGCGTGCTGCTCTAGCTTTTTGCCAGCATATTCTTTGACAACTTTGCCTGCTTTTGCCTCACACTCATTTTTATGTCTCTCCCAGGAGAATGCAAAGCCTTCCACACTCCCAAGACCAGCCAGGCCTCTCTACCCACCCTGGAACAACTGTTTCCCACTGCCGCCACAACCAACCTCCACTCCCAGTTCCCCTTTTCTAATAAACAAATGTTACTTTCATCAGCTGATTCCGAGTCTGATTCTGGGTCCCCTCCAGTACATGTGACACCGACAGTGACTTGTACTAGCTGCTGGTCGCATTTAAAAAAAAAAGAAGAAAAGACTTCTGATAAATCGGAACAATAAAGCATCTTATCCTACTCTAAAATAATAACATTCTGGCAACATAAAAAAATCTAACTTGCAGCTGAAAACGTTTTAAGAATAGTAGGGCATAATGTTCGAACAATGTTATCAAAAACATTTGAAGAAGGTTATTACCAAGCATTTTAAGAAAGTTATCACCAAACATTTTAAGAATGTTTTTAGAGAACGTTATCCTACCTTTCAAAAGAACATTCTGGGAACCAAAAAAAAAGTCCAGCTGAAAACGTTTTAAGAATAGTAGGGAATAATGTTCGAACAATGTTATCAAAAACATCTTAAGAAGGTTATCAAAAACATCTTAAGAAAGTTATCACCAAACATTTTAAGAATGTTTTTAGAGAACGTTATCCTACCTTTCAGAAGAACATTCTGGGAACCAAAAGAAAACTTCCCGCTGAAAACATTCCTAGAACAGTGAATGGTAACATTCTCAGAATGTTTTTAAAACCAAAGATTTCTAGCTGGGAACCCATTTCTGACTTGCATGGAGCTAACGCTAGCCGGAGCCGCAAGCTACGCCACGCCACGCCACGCCGCCGGAACCATCACTGGCGCCAACTAACCCTTTCATCATGCCGACAAAGGAGCAAGCACAGCCAAATAGTGAGTTTCTAACCCCCTTTCCACCAAAATGTGACCGTTTAATGAGCATGGTATCACAACACAGTCTCGCGGCATTTCGTGTTATAGTCACGAAATTAATCTATTGATTCGTGTTCACCAACACGATTTTGCAATTTTTTTTTAGTCACACAACGATTTTAAAAGCAATGTAAATAATAACAAATTAGAAGGAAAAACAGATTAAAAAAATACAGATTTCAGTATTCTGACACAGAACAATTTTAGAAGCAATGTATTTCTATTGGTAGTATGTTTCGTGCCTGCACCAAATAATAACAAATTAGAAGGAAAAAAGATAGATTTCAGTATTCTGAGGCTCTTTAACCCATTATACGACGACATTATACAATTTAAAATAAAATGGATAGGGTTAGGCTTAGGGTAAGATATTGAGTAAGAAAATGTTTTTATGAACCACACAGCTTCTGGTATTCCAAGACCCGACCGGACAAAAATACGTGGTGCAGGCACGAAACATACTACCAATAGAAATACATTGCTTTTAAAATCGTTTTGTGTAACACGAAAAAAAAGGGGAAAATCGTGTTGGTGAACACGAATCAATAGATTAAATTTAATTTTGTGACTATAACACGAAATGCCATGAGACTGGGTTGGGTATCAACCTCAGCTAAACCAGCTAATCCTTTCACCTCCATGGACTATAGCCACTCTATGCCAACCATGCCAAGTTACTCAGCTCATTCACAGTGCCTTCAGCCGCCAGTGTCACCGTTAACACCCTGTCTGCAGCAGCCTGCCACACTGCCTTGTAAAGTACAAGCTCACACAAGCTCAGCTGTGCACTGTGGGACTGCACCTGGCCAGTGTGAGTGTGATCAGCCTAACATGAGGAGAGCTTGGTCTGAACCACGCAGCTCTGCAGCTCGTGCAGCACACAGAGAGGACTATATGGACACAAGTGTGAAGATGAACCGTGGACAAAGAGAGAGAATACCAACATTACGCCCAAGCCAGTTTGATGGGGCTGGCTTATGGAGAGACTTCCTCTTCCATTTTGAAGGATGTGCTGAGGCTAACCACTGGTCAGAGAGGACTATGGCTGTGCAGCTCAGATTCAGCTTGACTGGACCCGCGGCTGCCATCATCCACAAGAAACCCAGATCTGCTCGCTGGAGTTATCAGCGGATGGTGAGTGAAATTGAGGCGGCCTACGGACCGTGTTCAGAGCATGCTGCTGCCATAGGCATTGAACTGAGACAGAGAGTCAGAGGACCGGGGGAGGCCCTGCACCTGTTAAGAGACGACATCTATGAAAAGGTTTCAATTGTGTATGCTGACCGTACTGAGTCGGAGCAGGACGTCATCAGTGTGGAGATTTTCACCAACGCCCTTGCCGATGCAGAAGTGATCCAAAAACTACTGGAGGATAAGCCGTGCACCTTGGCTAGAGCCTACGAGATAGCCCACAGGTATGAAGCCACCAGACGGGCTGCCAGAGCCGTCACACAGCTAATGCAGTCTGGTTATCGCAATGCTGCAGAGCGGAGACCCAGGGCAGCTATGGTGCCCACTGTGCTCTGATTGGTCAGCTCGCCCACTATGTTCTGATGAGTCCACCATCGTTACAGCGGAACATCAGTTTGCTCAGTATCTATATGAATGGAAATTAAATGACCAAATTGTATCGGTGCATTCCTAATAAACAGTCTGTAATTTAACATGTCACTTGTGTTTTTTTAAGTATACAACACAAGTGCAATTTAGTTTTAATACATTTCAAACGACAACACTGTTGAAACTGTGAGACTTACTATTCTGGTTGTCTCTGGCTGAAAAAAAAATGCCTTGATGGGGTGACTGAAAAACACATGGTCACAGCAAGTTAGAAAGTCTGACCCTAGATTCCACCGGGTCCGTCTGCGCCGCGTTGCGGTTTTGGTCCGGCCTCCTCCGGCGTCATACCCTACCAGGCGCGTTTCAGAAGCATTTCAGAAGCGGAGCGTCTTGCCTGCCGGCTCGCAGTTTTGTTGATTTTGGGCATATTTCCTGGACAGGCTACTTTGTACAGACAAAGTTAATAATAACTGTAATATTCCAGTTATAAACGACATGAATCAAAGATGTGTTGCTTTATTTTAGTGGTAAAAAAATGCATTCATCATCATCATTATTCTATTTATATAATTTACACAGTGCCTGTAAACCGGAACGCTGGCATTTCTCCTCCTACTTGAAAGACTACTACGTTACGGCTGCGCCGCGACAAAAATAGGATTCGATCCTAATTTTAGAGGAGCCCTGCGCCAAGACGCTTCTGGGACGCTTCTGAGCCGTAACGCGCCGCGTGTGGTGGAATAGCACCCATTGACTAGAGTGGCCGCGATCGCCGTGAGCACCGCGGCGCAGCTGTAACGCGCCCGTAACGCGCCGCAGACGGACCCGGTGGAATCTAGGGGTAAGCAGTTCATTGAAAGAGGGCTTACATTTTGACAGTTTCAACCTAAGAAATAGTATAACCTAAGAAATATTCTTCAAGGGCCAGCTGCACCAACTGAATGTATAAAAGTCAGGTCTAGGCCCTAGACCGGCCTACTTTACCATGATTTTTGTACAAAATGTCAGAATACCAACATTTCATGCAGGCTATTGAAAACGACCAGCATAGTTACACCATGGGCTTTCAGCGAATACTCTAAATTCAAATTGCTGAGCAAAACTCAGAGGAACCGACAAGTCAGCTTGTCACTAAAATGAGAACAGCTGATCCACCTTAAAAGTTAGCCTGAGCCAAAGTTGTCGCTTACTTCTGGGCTTCTACCCTTTCACTTTAATCAGCAAGTGACAAGCAAGACACAGGAACTTGTCATGTAAACAAACTCAGGGCTGCCAACACTCACGCATTGAGCATGAGAGTCACGCAATTAACCCATATCTCACGCACTCACGCCACACATGCCTTTCCTCACGCTAAGTTTTCGTCCAAAATAAATGTATATAAATGTAAAAATAAAGTGAAGGAACAGTAAACCGAGTGGTCTACGAAATGAGACGGTCTTCTGGCTTAGTTCAGTAAAGTTGGAACGATATTGGGAGATTCGGATTTCACGGATCAATAACTCATGAACAAAACGTTATTCAGACACAAATGACGTCTCCTAAGTACCGTGGTAAGGACAACGAACTACAATCACATTTTGATCAAAAAAAGCCAATACGCGCCGTCCTCCGAGCTGGGCACATTACATTGGTCTGTATCTGCAGCCGGAGAAGAAACGAGTGCTCAGGGACCGTCTGCAAAGTGCAACTCCGAAAAAAGAGAAAATAGTAATCACTATTATACAGTATATTACTACCAAACTCACCACACACATCAATAGTCTCCTGTGTGTCATACTACAGCAAGGAGTTTGGAAGAATATGCTTTTGAATAATTTTGGGGAATATTTATAATGTAAAATCTTCAATAAATATGGCATTATCTTGAATAACTTTACTATTATACAGTATATTTCTACCAAATTCACTATTTACATTGTTGTTGTTAGCATTTGGTTAGCTAGCTGCGCTAACGGATATTATAAGCTGTTTCTAAAAAAAGGAGAGGGAGAGCTCTGTCCTGTCAGACTGAGAGAGATAACTACAGCTCAGTGAGGTAAGGGACTCTCTGAGTGTTTAGAACTTTAGTCTAGTTATCTCAGTGGGTCTCAAACGTTTTGGTCACCATTTATGAGAATAAATGAAAAACAGTAAAACAAGAATACAGTTTAAAAGGTGAGTGATTTGTAAAATATCCATAAAGAAAAAGAAAATCTGTTTACAGTTCTGTTTCATATGGGTGTTGAGAGATGTATCCATAAATTCATTTTGCTCTCAAAGTGCACCAGGTTGATGAATTTAACTTCAATATTTAAAAAAAAAAAAATCTTCCATGGGGAGCATGCCCCCGGACCCCCTAGAGGAGGTGAGGACCCCCCCCCCCCACACTTATAAAATAGCACTTGATTGTAAGAGTCGCGGGTACACTGTGTATGTGCCAGGGTTCCCGCGGGGTCTTAAAAAGTCTTAAATCTGATAATCTGAATTTAAGGCCTTAAATATGACCAAAAAAATAAGAAAGGTCTTAAATATGATTTAGAAGGTCTTAAAAATGATCGGATTTGAAAGGTACTTCTGTGTTGCGATCGCGTCTAAATGTGTTTTGGGGGAAATGTCATGGAACCAGTAATCACTAACTTTGTTTCCCCCGGCCCCTTATTGGAGAACACCCAGCTAGTAACCTAGCAAGCAAGCTTCAGCTAGCGGCAGTCAGAAACTCATGTATCTTAGAATCTACTTAAAAATAAATATGGGGAAGTGTAAGTTCAACCGTATTTGGTTGGAAAACATCGAATTTAGTGCTTGGTTGAAACCAGTGGAGGGAACGTGTTTGAAGCCCGCTGCACCTTTTGCAAAAGAAATTAGCGTTTGTTTTGCTAATGCAGCGTTAGCTAGTGCAGCAGCTCCCGCAACAACACCGGGGACCTCCGGGCGACGTGTGGGTACGTCAACCCTAAAAAAAGCGGAGGTGCTGTAGACGCTAAATACCGTAGCTAAACACCAATCATACAACAGCAACGATGAAAGATTGTAGCCAAGGCAGCAGAGCTCTGAATATAGCTCTTGTCACTCTCTCTCTCTCACACACACACTCTCTCACACACACACACACACACACACACACACACACACACACACACACCACACACACACACGGGCTGCTCGATTATGGCAAAAATCATAATCACGATTATTTTGGTCAATAATTGATATCAAGATTATTAAATACGATTATTCATTGACTTTGAAAACATCCATTTATTGAACTTTAAAACAAATAATAATTTGAACAGTATATTTTTAACTGTTGATTACCCTGAACGTATAATTCAACTGCAAAACCAATACAAAAATAAATTAAATAAATTATACGTTTAAATAAATAATATCAAAATAATAAATACCAATAAACAAGATCAACAAATATTTTGGAGCGCACTTCCACAAGCTATTAAACATATATAAATATGATAAATAAAATTAATTAGACTCAAATTAATTAGATCAAATATGTTGTAGTGCACTGTCACAACCTAGCAAAGCAAAATCATTTCGTAATTGTGGCAGGCCAAAATCGTAATTGCGATTAAAATACGATTAATTGCACACCCCTAACACACAGACACACACATACACTTTTTGTCTAACACGCTCACACAGTTCTGTACTGTTATGCCTTTACATTTACTTTGTAAGTAATTATGGGACGTATTTCTTCGTATTTTCCTTTATACTTTCTTGCCGTGAAATAGGTCTTAAATTCTATTCAAAGTGGTCTTAAAAAGGTCTTAAAAAGTCTTAAATTTGAGTAGGCGAAACCTGCAGGAACCCTGATGTGCGTATTCCACTGTAGCGTCCGTTACATTAATGGGAAACCTTAGTTTGTACATGTTCAATACATTTGTAACACTGTACACATGAACGTTTCTAAAAAAAAAATCTCACTCCAAGCTGAACTCAAATGTTGGCAGCCCTGACAAACTACATACCTATCAGCTGTGCGCTCAAGATCAGACTGGAGACGTAACCACATAAAAGATGGGTGATACTTGCTATCTTCCTACGTTTGTACTTTTGTAAACAGAAAATACGTTTAATATTGTGATATTTACTGGAAATATAGCAGCAAGTATTGAAGGAAAGAGATATGATTCTACACTGTATTGAAGTAAACATGTATTATTTTGAATTGTATTTTAGTAAACATGTATTATTTTGAATTGTATTGTAGTTAACATATATTGTTTTGAATTGTATTGTAGTTAACATATATTGTTTGAACTGTTTTATGTAATCACAAACGGGTTTTGATAATCACTTGGAATAAGAATGTTATTCTCACTTTTAAATTCACTGACTTAGAGATTCTGTGTCTTACACACCAACATTGATCCTTATCAACACTAAGAGCCAGATGCGGTCACTAAGTCGTTAAAGACATCGTAAAATAAGGGGAGAAGAGTTTAAAGGTCGGAAGGAGGGAAGTTTAGGTGAAAATATCCCCTGGGAAAAGGAATGTAGAGGAAGATGAACATTGACTTTTGACCTGGTGTGGTTGGGGATATCAGTCTGTTCGAAACTCTGATTGACCTCGGCCAAGCGAATCCAGCCAATCAGGGCACTTGGGGGAGGTGGTTAGTTTAAACAGCTCCTCCCCAGGGGCTCTACTGATTCGCTTGGGAGGAAAATGGGAAGGAACAATTCAACTCATCTCCGCCCCAAAATAGGGATATGTATACGGATGTTTTTGTGTGTAAAAATGCTTTTTGGGTTAGGTGAGTTGGTTGGTCCGGGTATCTGTGTCGGCATCGCATCATCAGCTTAAAGTCCAATTTCTTTTGGTTTGATGAGTGGTTGGTCCTGACATCTTTAGCCGCATCGCATCACGATCCTAAAAAGCCCGGAGTACCCGGGGTACTCTGTATAACTTGTATATGTGTTTGATTTCCTACCAGTAAACTCAGATAATTGTTATAACTTTTGATTCCGGTGTTTTCAATTCCTTTCTTATTTTAATAGAGATTTCAGCCTCATCCAACGAACGGCGCGTAGCAGAGGTATTCTATCCCAACAGTATCTATGGGGTTTTACAGTGTTTCCCTAGGATGGAGTCATAGCAGCGGTGCTAAGGCATGCGGGCCTAGCAAAATGTGAGCTTGGAGCGTGTGGAATTCTTTAGTATGTGTGCGTGCGAAGTGCGCCCCGCCACTATGTTTCTATGTGTCTGCCAGCACAAGAAAGGCTCTTGAGGCTCTACAGGTGTATTTAGCTAAATCACCTTTATTGAACATACAGTAACACAAATACTAGACATCCACATAACAAACAATCAAAATGAAATGTATTCAATTTAATTATTTTAACCTGCTTCATTTCACATCCAGGGGGTCCGGGGGCATGCACCCCTGGGAAGATTTTTTTTTAATGTTGAAGAAATGCATCAATCTGGTGCACTTTGAGCACAAAATGAATTTATGGATACAGCTCTCAACACTCGTATGAAAGGGACTGTATACTTTTCAATAATCCAAAAATCTTTAGAATATGATCACAACCAATAACAAATCATTTAAACTGGTTTATTCTTCTTATGTTACCTCGTTAGTATTCTTTCTTTATGCATATTTTACTAATCACTCCCCTTTTAAACTGTTTTTTTGTACTGTCCTATAGTACACATTGGAATGATTTCTTACTTTATTTTTTACAACTATATGAGCAAGTTTCATGAATGTGACACTTTTATTATGTAAGATAGCAAGGGGTGCATAACGTGGCAAAAATATGCTGACAAAGTCTATGTAAACATATATTTTGATTATTATATGACAAATATGTAGAATTAAACAATACATTTTAAAGCACATGTATACAGACAGGACGTAACAATAATAACAAAAAAAAAGATTAAACAAAACTGAAAAGGAAGTGACGAATGAATTTCGACACCACTACCATCAAATACGGAGCGAAAAGTTTAACCACAAGAATCAAGACTGAGCTACCACTAAACAACTCACAGTCTGAAAATTACCATTAATAAATACCCTGAACGTTTACTTTTCATTTTAAGGTGTAAACGTGTCATTTAGGAACTGCGACAGCATAAATATGCGAACACAAACCTACAGACTGCTGGAGAAGAGATATCACAGGGGGGGGGTTGGGACACACACATTCCGATGGCCAATTAGTTTTAAACAAAGAGTATACTGAAGTAAAAAGATATGATTCTACACTGTATTGAAGTAAACATGTATTATTTTGAATTGTATTTTAGTGAACATGTATTGTTTGAACTGTTTTAAGTAATCAGAACTGTTATAGGTAATCACAACGGTTTTGGGTAATCATATATATAGAAAGGATATTCTCTCTTACAACTCACTGACCCAGAGATTCTGTGTCATACACACACCTTGCCTGTTTCACCCCTAAAAGCAGATGTCGTCATTAAGGTCGTTAAAGACAACATTACACCGCTCCTTATCACCCCTAAGAACAGATGTTGTTTTTTAAGTCGTTAAAGACCTCATTAAATAGGTGCAGAAAAGTTTAAATGTCTGAAAAGGGATACTTTATGTAAAAAACTCCCATGGGAAGGGGATGGAGTTAAGATCGAGGCAGAGATAAGATTGACTTTTGACCTTATGGAACTTTGGAATTTCAAGTTCTGGTGAAGAACTATTGAACCCGACCAGAAGTGAATCCAGCCAGTCAGGACACTTGGGGAGGTGATCAGCTTACACAGCTCCTCCTCACGGACTCTCTGATTCGCTTGGGAGGAAAATGGGAAGGAAGAGTCGACACATCTCCGCCCCAAAAATAGATATGAATACTGATGTTTTTGTATGTAAAATGCTTTTTGGTTTGGTGAGTGGCTGGTCCCGACATCTGTGTCCGCATCGCATCACAAACCTGAAGTCCGGAGTACTCTGTATAACTTGTATATGTGTTTGGTTTCCTACCAGTAAACTCAGATAATTTGTTATAACTTTGATTCCGGTGTTTTCAATTCCTTCCTTTTTTAATAGAGATCCAGCCTCATCCAACGAACGGCGCGTAGCAGAGGTGTTCTGCTCCAATAAGTGGTGACTTGCCCGACGTGATGAGTGCTGATCTCTAGAAAGGGACACCGATAGCCAGGGGACGGAATCCAGTCCAGGGGAGGACACAGAGATACTGGTGACAACTAAACCAATGGCCATATACAAAAGGTGAGCAGACACCTGTTTTGACTATCAAAAATCTGTGATTGATTATACTAAAAAATTTAGAGTTGTCAGCAGCGTTCTCAGTGTTCTTAGTCACGGTGGGAAATACAATACATATTCTAGTTGAATTAGATTAATAGTGCTTAGAGTCGGGTAGTTCAGTCCTTACCTAAGGCCCAAAAGTGCTCATAAGAGGCGGGTAGTTCAGTCCCGTCCTATGACCCACTAAAAACGAACGCTGCAACGCTGTAAAAGATGTATGGGTTAAATTCCCCGCAAGTCAAAATAACATTGATTAATGCGGTTAGCTTGCAGTGCGTCAATTAAAGGCTGCAAAGGTGTAAAAAACAGATGGGTTAAATTCCCCCGCGCAGATCAAGATTGATTAATGCGGTTACCTTTCGTGGTGCTTTAAATGTATAACATTTCTGTAATTGTTATATGGTGGGGTGATAGAGGAGAGAGACGCGACCTCCAACTAATTATTTGGAACGACCGAATCTCATCACAAAACTGCTGTGGGGATAATCAGGCTCATTAAACGTGACGATAAAGAGATTTTGTTGAGTTTTAACTCCTGGCCTGAAGCCGCAATCGCCGTGAGGGGTTTGTAGAAGCTTGCTTCAGGAAGTCACGCTATCTGTTGATGAAATATACATCGCACAATAAAAATGTGCCTGACTGTACGTATGAATATATGTAAAACTGCAATTTTTTAAGTCAAATCTGTGTAAAATCCAGTAAAAAGAACTGTGGAGATACATATGTTGAAGACATAGAGACAGAGGCACTTCATTCGTGGTCAGCTGCTGCCCTCTGGTGGCGAACAGGGAGTGCTACAACATTCTGAAAAATTGAATACTAAACATTTAGAATTAAAAGAAAAAATTGCACAGTATATTAAATAAATACAAACGAACACGTATCGACATAAGTCAGATAATATAGACGAGGTCAATCATGGAAGAAGGCTGACATTTAATGCCTGATATATAAGTAATAATAATATATGATATATAGCTGATATTAAATAACTGATGTATAAGGCTCGATATTTCTGAAAATAAGAACACCGTTAACAGCGTTCTATTTCAGAAGAAGGGGGAAAAGGATAGGATATACATCAGACAATATGTATGTGAGATTATTACGTCTTTAGGAGAAATTTATCAATTTAAAATACTAGCTTTGGCGATTTTTTGTTTTGTTTGTTGCTTTTAAGAGAAATTGATACATTGAAATAATCTAGCTTTGGTTATTTTTTGTTTTGTTAGTTTGTTCCTTTTTTGTTTTATTTTTGTTCTATTTTTTATTTAATTTTTTGTTTATTATTTTCTGCATAGTCTCTTGTCCACACTCCAGTCTAGTTGGTGCCGCCAATAAACACTAAAGAAGTAGAAGAGATGATTTCAAAACCATATTTCCAGCAACTTAAGGGTATGAGACTTCTCCACACAGGTTGCTGACGCCAAAGGGGGACCCGAGAAAGGCAAGGCAAGGCAAGGCAAGGCAAGGCAAGTTTATTTATATAGCACCTTTCAACACAAGGCAATTCAAAGTGCTTTACAAAAATGGAAGACATTTAAAAATGGCATTTAAAATCAGTCATTAAAAAGAAAAGATAATAAAATAAACATTAAAAGAAAAAATACATGGATAAAAGTTAAAAGTTACAGTGCAGTTTAAGATGTGAATAGTTCAATTAAAAGCAGCGGCAAAAAGAAAAGTCTTCAGCCTGGATTTAAAAGTAGTAAGAGTTGCAGCGGACCTGCAGGTTTCTGGGAGTTTGTTCCAGATATTTGGAGCATAATAACTGAATGCTGCTTCTCCATGTTTAGTTCTGACTCTGGGGACAGAAAGCTGACCAGTCCCTGAAGACCTGAGAGTTCTGGATGGTTCATAATTTAGCAGTAGGTCAGACATGTATTTTGGGCCTAAACCATTCAAAGCTTTATAAACCAGCAACAATATTTTGAAATCTATTCTTTGACACACAGGAAGCCAGTGTAAGGACTTCAGAACAGGAGTGATGTGATCCACTTTCTTAGTGTTAGTGAGGACTCGAGCAGCGGCGTTCTGAATTAGCTGCAGCTTTCTAATAGATTTTTTAGTGAGCCTGTAAAGACACCATTGCAGTAGTCGAGTCTACTGAAGATAAAAGCATGGACAAGTTTTTCCAAATCCTGCTGTGACATTAGTCTTTAATCCTAGATATGTTCTTTAGGTGATAGTAGGCTGATTTAGTAACTGTTTTAATGTGACTGTTGAAACTCAGGTCAGAGTCCATGACTACACCTAGATTTCTGGCTTTATCTGTTGTTTTGAACATTGCAGACTGAAGCTCAGCGCTAACTTTTATACGTTCTGCCTTGGCTCCAAAAACCATTACCTCAGTTTTATCTTTGTTTAATTGGAGAAAGTTCTGACACATCCAGTCATTGATTTGTTCAATGCACTTACTCAGTGTTTGAATTGGAGCATAATCTCCTGGTGAAATTGTTACGTAAATTTGTGTGTCATCCGCATAGCTATGGTAACTTATTTTGTTGTTTTTCATTATCTGAGCCAGTGGTAGCATGTAGATGTTAAAGAGAAGAGGCCCCAAGATGGAGCCTTGAGGTACCCCACATGTCATATTTGTCAACTCAGATGTGTATTTACCTATAGAAACAAAGTTTTTTCTGTCCTTTAAGTAGGACTCAAACCAATTTAGAACTGTTGCCGAAAGTCCCACCCAGTTTTCTAGTCGGTCTAGTAATATGTTGTGGTCAACAGTGTCAAACGCAGCACTGAGATCTAATAATACTAACACTGAAGTTCTGCCACTGTCTGTGTTTAAGTGGATGTCATTGAAGACCTTTACAAGAGCAGTCTCAGTGCTGTGGTTTGGACGAAATCCTGACTGGAACACATCCAAACAGTTATTTAAATGCAAGAAGTTACTCAACTGTTGAAATACAACTTTTTCAATGATTTTACCTAGAAATGGCAGGTTTGATATTGGCCTGTAATTGTTCATTACTGAGCATCTAGATTATTCTTTTTTAAGAGCGGTTTAATGACTGCAGTTTTCAGGGCCTCTGGAAAAATACCTGAGTGAAGAGATGTGTTTACTATATGAAGTAGATCTGAGGCCATGCAAGGAAAAACATCTTTGAAAAATCCTGTTGGAATAATATCAAGGCAGCAGGAGGAGGATTTCAGAAGTTGAATAATGTCCTCTAAGTTTTTACCATTAATCTGATGGAATTGTGTCATGGTGTTTGAATTGATATTAGGTGGACATAGGGACAAACATTTGCTGTACCTGATGCAGAGGCACTGACTGCTTGTCTAATTTTCTGAATTTTGTCAGTGAAGAAGGAGGCAAAATCATTGCACGCCCTGGTGGATAGAAATTCAGAGGCTACTGACACTGGGGGGTTAGTTAGTCTGTCGACGGTAGCAAACAAGGCACGTGCGTTGTTTTTGTTTTTGGTAATGATGTCAGAGAAGAAAGACTGTCGTGCGTTTTTCAATTCCAAATTATAAAGGCCAAGTCTCTCTTTATAGATTTCAAAGTGAACCTGGAGATTTGTTTTTCGCCACCTACGTTCAGCTTTTCGACACTCTCTTTTTTCTGTTCTCACGGTCATGGCCTTTCTCCATGGAGATATTTTCTTGCAATCACTTCCTTTACCTTAGTTGGAGCAATGGTATCTATAACATTTTTAATTTTTGAATTAAAATGATCTACTAGCTCATTTACTGAGATGTTAGCAGGGCAAGTGTGGATGAAAAATTATGAGTAAACATTTCCCTAGTATTTTCAGTTAAATATCGCTTTGTGGTTACCTCTTTCTGAACATTTTTGTGAACAGAAATAGAGCTCTCAAAGAAAACACAGGAATGATCAGAGAGTGCAACATCAGTCACCACAACCTTTGAGATATTCAGACCCTTTGAGATAATTAAACACAAGGCCAACACAGCAGATTACGTCTGGTTGAAGGGGACCTCCCATGCCGTCCGCCTAGATGGAAAGGGAGACAACTGGTACCACTGGAGCCAGTGTGCGGTCGGGAAAAACAGCTGCGAGGACCCTAGACGACATCAGGACAGATTTGGCCCTCGTCGCGAGGACCCTAGACGACATCAGAACAGATCTGGCTCTCGTCAAGGCAGTCGACCCAGGAGGCGCCATCAGCGGACCAGAGGAGGAGGATCGGGAGGACATCTCCAGCAGTCGACCCGGAAGCCGCCATCAGCGGGCCGGAGGAGGAGGATCAGGACATCTCTCCAGCATCGACCCGGAGGCCGCCATCAGCGGGCGGGCGGAAGACAATCAGGCCACATCTCTCTAGCAGGCAGCCCAGAAGCCGCCGTCAGCGGGCTGGGGGACGAAGACATGGCAAACCAAGACGGCACAGGGAACTCCATTTCCCGCTGAAACAGGTTGATATAGCCGGTGTGGAACTTTGTCTGAAAAACCCATTTTTTGGAGGAACTTTCAACTTTATTTTATATCCCATAATTTAAGGGATTTGTATTTTTTTATTCTACAGAACTATGTGTTACCAAAAGAGGGAAAAGTTTAATAATGTCTTTTCTAATTTCTGTGGCTACTTTTATTGCCATTTTGGTGACATGTGGTTGTTGTTGTGTGCCTTGTATCCGCTCATTGTGTGTTAGACTCATCAGTTCCACCATTGAGGGAAAAGCTGCCCCTTCCCCTTCGTACCAGATGCCCTTGTTGGCCTATGCGTCGGAGGGGGAAGCGTACTATGACTCAGCTGACAAGGACTTTGCTTTTTAGACATGTTTTATTCTCCCTCCACTGTCATAAGAAGTTGTTGTTGTGGACTGTTCCTAAAGGTTTAAAGTGCTCTATATCCCAACTTCTGATGGGTGTATATAAATGTTGGGACAGACACAGTAAGAAAAAAATTGACAGTGGTAATGTTTCAAATGCTATATGTTGATCTCGTGAGGTGAGATCAAAAGAGGGATTGAAGTAAAAAGATATGATTCTACACTGTATTGAAGTAAACATGTATTATTTTGAATTGTATTTTAGTGAACATGTATTGTTTGAACTGTTTTAAGTAATCACAACTGTTATAGGTAATCACAACGGTTTTGGGTAATCATATATATAGAAAGGATATTCTCTCTTACAACTCACTGACCCAGAGATTCTGTGTCATACATACACCTTGCCTGTTTCACCCCTAAAAGCAGATGTCGTCATTAAGGTCGTTAAAGACAACATTACACCGCTCCTTATCACCCCTAAGAACAGATGTTGTTTTTAAGTCGTTAAAGACCTCATTAAATAGGATAATAAGAGATAAAGATTGACTTTTGACCTTATGGAACTTTGGAATTTCAAGTTCTGGTGAAGACTATTGAACCCGACCAGAAGTGAATCCAGCCAGTCAGGACACTTGGGGGAGGTGATCAGCTTACACAGCTCCTCCTCACGGACTCTCTGATTCGCTTGGGAGGAAAATGGGAAGGAAGAGTCGACCCATCTCCGCCCCAAAAATAGATATGAATACTGATGTTTTTGTATGTAAAAATGCTTTTTGGTTTGGTGAGTGGCTGGTCCCGACATCTGTGTCCGCATCGCATCACAAACCTGAAGTCCGGAGTACTCTGTATAACTTGTATATGTGTTTGTTTCCTACCAGTAAACTCAGATAATTGTTATAACTTTTGATTCCGGTGTTTTCAATTCCTTTCTTAATTTAATAGAGATCCAGCCTCATCCAACGAACGGCGCGAAGCAGAGGTGTTCTGCCCCAACAATACTCAACATAGGCCTACAGTAGGCAGGGGGGTGGGGGCTGGTGAACGGTATGGTCAATGTTTGTAAACACTGTGACATTTTGACTTTATTTGATCATTTCAGTTAAAAACTAACGTTCATATTTCTCTTTTTGAGAAGAGAAATATGAATGTTAGTGGCTGACCCAGCCCCATGGTCTGTCACAGTAGTGCGGGAAAGAGAAGTGCACTGTTTTGCCTGGCTGGACCTGTAATTTACAGGAAAGGAGTGCGCGCTACTAAAGAGACGCGCTACCATGGAAACCAAACAATGGTGTAGCTGTATTGAAGTCCGAGTGGAAACAGTAGCATTTGGAGCGTTATGTTAGAATGAAACAGCGAGGTCGTGACTCACAAAAAAAAAGTGTTACTTCACTAACTGTAAGCTTGTCACTCAGAGTAACCTACAGTTAACTTAACTGTTGGAAAAGAAAGATTAGGGGGGGAGAGCTGTGATGGGCCATTAGGAGTGTGAACACACAGCTGAGAGCTGCCGTTTCATTCTGACTGTTTAAAAAACGGTAACAACGGACTATTTTTCTTAGCGGATGCATGTACATTTAAATCAATACATACAACTATTTTTTAAATCAATAAAAATATTTTCTAAATCCATAAAAGCATTTTAATTAATATTGGGAGTCATGTCGTTACTTTGTGGCCATGTAATAAGCGGGATAATTTGCAGCGACTTATGGGGAAAAATAACACCCAGGGATCAAGATCCCTCCGCGACGCGGAGGGATCAGTAATTTTTAGTGAATTACTGAGTTTAGGCACGTTAATAACATTTTAATGAAGTTGAATACAGTATATTCATATTTGTCAGTGATTTCATGTCAATTCGGCGAACATAAACGATTAAATTAGGATTAAAAATCGAGAGCCGGCTGCTGTTCGTTACGGCAACCTAACTAGGACACTTGACACAGTGGCTTTTGGCAAAGCACACAAAGAAAACAAAAAAAACCGAGAGAGATGAGTTATTGTTATTACAACGTGACTTCACTATTATTTAACAACTATTTTATTGGGTTCTTTTATTTGGGGTTAAGTACATTGTCAGAATAAGTGAGAAATGGATTTAACTTCTGTTAGACAGCTATCATACTGAATAAATATTTATGCAAAAATGTATGGCATTAATAATGTATATCTAATTACATTTAAAAATGTATGGCATTAATAATGTATATCTAATTACATTAACTGTGAATGTCTTTCATTTTATTTAAAATGAAATAAAATTACATAAAACATTTTCCATAAAAAAGTTGATTCAAGAACAAATCAGTACTTTTCTTATATGACTATTATTGCTAAATTTGAAAGGTCTTTACCAGCTTTGGAATTATATATATATACAGGACTGTCTCAGAAAATTAGAATATTGTGATAAAGTTCTTTATTTTCTGTAATGCAATTAAAAAAAACAAAAATGTCATACATTCTGGATTCATTACAAATCAACTGAAATATTGCAAGCCTTTTATTATTTTAATATTGCTGATTATGGCATACAGCTTAAGAAAACTCAAAAATCCTATCTCAAAAAATTAGAATAGTTCCTCAGACCAAGTAAAAAAAAAATTTATAACAGCAAAACACAATCAAACATTTGAAAATGTCCATTAATGCACTCAGTACTTGGTTGGGAATCCTTTTGCACGGATTACTGCATCAATGCGGCGTGGCATGGAGGCAATCAGCCTGTGGCATTGCTGAGGTGTTATGGATGCCCAGGATGCTTCAATAGCGGCCTTTAGCTCATTAGCATTGTTGGGTCTGGTGTCTTTCAGCTTCTTCTTCACAATACCCCACATATTCTCTATGGGGTTCAGGTCAGGGGAATTTGCAGGCCAATCGAGGACAGTAATGCCATGGTCAGTACACCAGTTACTGGTGGTTTTGGCACTGTGGGCAGGTGCCAGATCATGCTGGAAAATGAATTCCTCATCTCCATAGAGCTTTTCAGCAGACGGAAGCATGTAGTGCTCTAAAATCTCTTGGTACACAGCTGCATTTACTCTGGGCTTGATGAAACACAGTGGACCAACACCAGCAGCTGACATGGCTCCCCAAACCATCGCTGACTGTGGGAACTTCACACTGGATTTCAAGCAACTTGGATTTTGCGCCTCTCCAGCCTTTCTCCAGACTCTGGCGCCTTGACTTCCAAATGAAATACAAAACTTGCTTTCGTCTGAAAAGAGGACTTTGGACCACTGTGCAACTGTCCAGTGCTTCTTTTCCTTAGCCCAAGTCAGACGCCTCTTCCGTTGTCTTGAGTTCAGAAGTGGCTTGACCATGGGAATACGGCTATTGTAGCCCATTTCCCGGACACGCCTGTGAACAGTGACTTTTGATACCTGGACTCCAGCTTCAGTCCACTGTCTTTGAAGCTCCCCCAAATTCTGGAAGCGACTCTTCTTCACAATGCTGTTAAGGCTGCGGTCATCTCTCTTGGTTGTGCAGCGTTTCCTGCCACATTTCCCCCTTCCAACAGACTTTTTGTGGATGTGCTTTGAAACTGCACTCTGTGAACAGCTTGCTCTTTGAGAAATTTCTTTTTGTGTCTTACCCTCCTGATGGAGGGTGTCAATGACGGTCCTCTGGACAGCAGTCAGATCAGCAGTCTTCCCCATACTTGTGATTTAGTTTACTGAACCAAGCTGAGTGTTTTTCAAGGCTCAGGAAACCCTTGCAGGTGTTTCGAGTTAATTAGACGATTCAAGTGATTCGTTGAACACCCTACTAGTATACTTTTTCATGATATTCTAATATTTAGAGATAGGATTTTTGAGTTTTCTTAAGCTGTATGCCATAATCAGCAATATTAAAATAATAAAAGGCTTGCAATATTTCAGTTGATTTGTAATGAATCCAGAATGTATGACATTTTTGTTTTTTTAATTGCATTACAGAAAATAAAGAACTTTATCACAATATTCTAATTTTCTGAGACAGTCCTGTATAGCACCTTCTGCCATCCCATCTCTACTGACAATCATTAACACTTAGATGTTATGATATCGTAAGCATCTTCAGTGATTGACTTAAACATTGAGAATGTATTTATTAACTTCTGACATTTTCATATACAAATGTGATCATACACCACACACTTTTTTTAATTGAGTTGTGCAACATGGCGGACCATCTCGCACATGCGCACATGCATAACATCTCGCACATGCGCATAACAACATGGTGATGTTTTGTAAATGATTACATGTCTTATTTAGCACAGACTATGATCCTATCCGTGACATATGGATCTTAACAAAGATCCGCTATACATTAGTACCAGATATACTGTACACGGACATTTTAGTGAACCAGACCAGCTGTTTCCGCCGGGTCTTCGCTTCCCGGGCATCACGTTGTTTACAAGTGTGTTCAGATGCTAAATAAAAGTTTAGCTTGTACTTTTGATACCCCGCCTCTCGGCACCACAACATCCAGTTTACTGTATTTCACATGAGCGATGTCGAACATTGAAAAGTCCTTATAAAATCTCTGTTATTAGATCAGTACTTTTCTTATATGACTATTATTGACTTGAACACTGAGAATGTATTTATTAACTTCAGACATTTGAAATATTTGAAATCAGATGAACAAACTGTAACGGACCCTGCCGTGTTATCTATGATTACTATGCCTTACTGTACATTCATAATTTCAGCCGGAGGTAGGCGTTGCGGAGGAGCAGATTGCGAGTGAGGTGCCTGTTCTAAACGAACTATTCCAGCTGTTATAAAGCATTAAATAAAAAGTAAGCAAGGAATACAGAATGTTTCGTTACGTAACTTTGTTGAGAATGTGGCCATGTACATGTAATATACATTGTGGGGAAAAATAACACCCATCCTGATCGTTTCAATGAAGTTGAATACAGAATATTCATATTTGTCAGTGATTTCATGTCAATTCGGCGAACATAAACATCAATGATGATGATTAAATTAGGATTAAAAATCGGGAGAGCCGGCTCGTTCGTTTTTTCCGACTAAACAACATTATTTAAATGATTACATGTCTTATTTAGCACAGACTATGATCCTATCCGTGACATATGGATCTTAACAACAAAGAAGTTGATTTCACATGACTCCAGTGTGGAACCCCACTGCACCCCCTGGTGGATCAATGATCCATTGCAGCTGCTTCACAATAATTAAATGTATTTATCACGGGGGCGGTATCAAGTCAGACTGGGGGCCGGCCGGCCATCACGGAACGTGCACGAACCGATCACGACCCTCGCATTTTAAACTGTCCAAAATAAGACGCTTCATCTGTAAGGGTCAATGTACGCCGTAAGCACTCTCCTCACTCTCTTTCCCTCCCCTCATTACAGTCAGTGAGATAGCCATTGCACTGTGTGGGAGGCTGTAAGTCCTTTTCAGCTTGCATTGTTCCCAACACAGACTGATCATCCACAGCGTCCTTACTGGCCTCACACAAATTGTGGAGGACAAAGCAGGAATAAATCACATGGGGCAGGTCATCCATGTTTATGTCCATAGGCCTTCTAAGAGCAGCAAATCTGGCCTGAGGCGACCAAAAGCACACTCAATGACCATACGTGCCTTACATAGAGATAGCCAAAGTACTGTTCCTGAGCTGTGGAGCCACCGATGCATATTCCTTCATCAGGTACGGCAGCAGCGGGTAGGCAGGATCACCAAGAAGATAAATTGGTATGGCCTCCTCTTCGTCCACAATCTGTTTTTCAGAGCAGGGATCTTTCCAGTTTTTAAGTACATGTTTAGCTTGGAATTAGCAAAGACCCGTGCATCATGCACACTCCCAGGCCACTTTACCACGACATCCATGAATCGGTACCTGTAATCACAGACAGCCTGTACATTAAAGGAATATTTTCCTTTCCTGTTGATGTAACTAGTGGAGTCGTTAGATGGCTGCTTGATTTCGATGTGGGTTCCGTCCCTGCTCTAAACATTGTGGCATGCCATGTGCACAATGGAACCCCTCAACTAGATCCGCGGTCTCGGGCTCAGTAAAAGGCAGCTTGATGTATTTTGGACCCAGGTGGATGGTGATCGCTCTGCATGTCTCCCTAATAATGAGGGACAAAGCCGGGCGGGAAACTCCGAAGGCGTTAGCAGTCTTCCGTAGCCTTCCCTCGTCGCTCAGGTAATAAAGTACCGCAGCAACCCTTTTCAGTGGATCAATTGGCGCCCTCATGTTTGTTGTTTTCTTCTCGATATATGGGCGCAGTTCTTCAGTCAGGGCAACGACAGAGGCTTTGGACATGCGGAAGTTCTCCCTCCATTCATCGTCCACACAACGCCATTGACAAAATTGTCCCACCAACTGCTAGTTCTGCCCGGTCTTACCCAAAACTTTCTCCTGGTCGCCCTTCTGGTTGTTCTCCGCGGTGGATTTAGCCACATGTCGTTTATGTGGTTCTCCATGTCCACTAGTGAAGTAAAAAGATATGATTCTACACTGTATTGAAGTAAACATGTATTGTCTGAACTGTTTTATGTAATCACAACGGTTTGGGTAATTATATATAGAATAGGAATGTTATTCTTACTTTCCAAACTCACTGATCCAGAGATTCTGTGTGTCACACACCAACATCCTTCTTATCATCCCTAAAAGCCAGATGCGGTTGTTAAGTCATTAAAGACATCGTTAAATAGGTGGAGAAAAGTTTAAATGTCTGAAGGAGGATAGTTTAGGTGAAAAGATCCCTGGGAAAGGAATGTAGAGTAAGATAAGGTAGAGATAAACATTGACTTTTGACCTTATGGAACTTTATGGTTTGAACTGTGATTGAACTAGACCAGAAGTGAATCCAGCCAATCAGGACACTTGGGGGAGGTGAGCAGTTTAAACAGCTCCTCCCCAGGGGTTCTCTAATTCGCTTGGGAGAAAAGTGGGAAGGAAGAGATGACCCATCTCCGCCCCCAAAAATAGATAGAAATACTGATGTTTTTGAGTGTAAAATGCTTCTGGTTTGCTGAAGGCAGGTCTAGAAGACGGTAAACCGCATCCCAAACTTGAAGTCTGTACTTCTCGTTTCCTGAAGGCTGGTCTGTCTACCTGTAAACGCGTCACAAACCTGAAGCCCGGAGTGCTCGAGTACTCTGTATAACTTGTATATGTGTTTGGTTTCCTACTAGAAGTAAACTCAGATAATTTGTTATAACTTTGATTCCGGTGTTTTCAATTCCTTTCTTAATTAATAGAGATCCAGCCTCATCCAACGAACGGCGCGTAGCAGAGGTGTTCTACCCCAACACTAGTTGCTTGTGGTTGTCGTAGAAGCACCGTAGTTGTAGCACTAACATATGAATCATGATTCATATGTTAGTGCTAGTCAGTAGCGTCTGTAGCACAACAGCAACCCTGTGATCCGCCATTGTTGTTGTTGTTGTAGAAACAAATCAGCAATGAGGCAGGGGTGAGGGGAAGAGGCGGGAGAGGCGGGGCTGTCGTTATTTTTTCAGGAAATATTCGTATAGAGGCGATTACACGGACTCGTTGACCCCCCAGAGCGTTTCGTTTGCAAATCTATCCACCTTGGGACCCGTTATCGTTTGTGTGGTCAGTTTCTATCGGCCTCGTGTAAATAATAGGGCTATACGCACGCGAAACTATGCAGATACAAGCAGTTTTCTCCTCGTGTAAACGGCGCCTTAGTCTCCAGCTTCTTCCTGTAAGAATCTCTGCCCCTCCTCAAATTGTCTCTCAGCTCATGCTGGATACTCTTCAGCATTGATTTGTCCCCAGACTTAAAAGCTTCCTTTTTCTTATTTAAAAGAGTTTTCAGGTCACTAGTAATCCAGGGTTTATTGTTGGGGAAACAGTTGACAGTTTTAGCCGGTAATATTGTTTGTTCACAGAAGTTGATGTATTCTGTGATGCAGTCAGTCATATTATTGATGTCCTCTCCATGTGGCACACAAAGCACGTCCCAGTCAGTGGTCTCGAAGCAGTCCTGTAGAGCCTCATTAGCCCCTGGAGTCCATTTCCTCACAGTCCTGGTGGATACAGGCTGCCTCTGCACCAGAGGGACATATTTAGGAGCCAAAAAGACGAGGTTGTGGTCAGATCTGCCCAGGGGGGGGAGGGCAGTGGCACAATATGCATTCTTGGTATTTGCATATAGAAGATCCAGAGTATTATTTCCCCTGGTGGGGCATTTCACATACTGAGTGAATGTAGGCAGAGATTTGTCCAGTTTTGCACGGTTAAAATCCCCAGTTATTGTTATGAATGCATTTGGGTGAAGAGTTTGGAGTTTGGCCACAGAGGAGTGAATGACGTCACCAGCCACCTCCGCGTCTGCGTTCGGTGGAATATAGACAGCAACTACGATGACAGAATAAAGTTCTCTAGGTAGATAAATGGACGTAATCCCACAGCTAGCAGTTCAATGTCCGGGCTACAGAAACGCTCCTTCACAGTAACATGTCCAGGATTACACCATTGTTCGTTCACATACAGTGCAATCCCTCCTCCTTTCTTTTTACCGCTCAGAATAACGTCCCTGTCCTCCCGAACACTCGTGAAGCCGGGGAGAGCCGTGTTATTATCCGGGATGAGCAAGTGCAACCAAGTCTCGGTAAAACACATGATGCTACACTCACGGTATTCCCACTGCGTCTTCGTCAGCACGCGGAGCTCGTCCATCTTATTCCCCAAAGACCTCACGTTCCCCATTATGATGGCCGGTACACAGGGTTTGTACCTCATCTTCTTCTTCATCCTCAGCTTGGCCCCAGCTCTGCAGCCCCGCTTGAGCCTCCGAAGCTCCTCCGGGATGTCATGCCTGGCTCCGGGCAGCAGCACGGGTCGGCACAGCGCAATCAGCTGCTCACGCGAGTAAACAATGCATCACTCCTCTGAGCATGGCTCTCCGACACAAAAAGTGAAAAAAGTAGCAGAAGAATGACCAGAAAACGTTCGAAGTAAAACGTGGCCATAGTTCGCTGCAAGACAAAATAAATATCCAAAGAAAAAAGTACAACTAAGAGAATAAAAGTAAACAAAAAGACAAAGATCAATAAAACACCGGGAGCTGCATGCAACAGGCAGCCACCAGCACGGCGCCTTACACTACATGAATGACCGAACGTAGCAGACTACCGTATAAGATTGCAATTATAAACACGTTATTGCTAGCCTAATATGAACCACTAGCTTTTGTTCATAGTAGTTTTATTACACTACATTATAGTTGCCGTTCCTCCGAACTAGCGTTCATATCGTGTTAGCTACCAAAGTAAACAAAGCTAGGTTAGCATATTAGCTGGCAAGCTTACTGTGTTCATTAGATAGATGGATTAGATAGATCCACACTCCTACCACAACTACTACTAACGAATCTAAAACAACTAAGTTTCTCTAATATTTTGTGATTTGCATTTGATTTCGTCCAGCCAGATCCTGGCGGAAAATACATGACGGGACTACCACACTGATGCATCGTCCTAAAAAGCCCCGGCTGCGATAGGCAAGATGCCGACAACGGGGAGGAATTGATGATATACCGTGTATATATGTATATTTATGTTTATTTTGTACATTTCTAAAAATAAAGTTTAATGGAAATACTTAGTAGGCCTATCCTTTCTTCCTTGAATTATTTGCTCCTAGAACATATCATTCATATATAGCAAACCATGATTTGATTTCTCATCAAACAGTAGTTTATTACAGGTAAAAATAACTTACTCTTTGTTATGACCGGCTCGTAGGCCACAACGGAAAGACAAGGAGACATACACGAGTTTACAAAACCACGGCACATTTATTGTGGTAAATGCAGAGATAGGTGGTCGAGGGGAGAGGATCGCCGAGTTCGTCCTTCTGCAGCCGCTTTGGAGAGAGACAGGGCCGCCGTGTGACTCCGGGCAGCTGGGCTTAATAGCACCTCGGCTCCGGCCAGGTGTCCGTGATCGCGCTGATTAGCCTCTTCAGCTCCACCCCATCGTAAGACCTGCAACACACCTGCACAAAGGCCCTGGGGCCGTCACACTCTTCTATAATGGCACATTTCCACTACACGGTCGGCCTCGGCCACGCTCGGTACGGCTCGGTACGGCTTGGCCTTAACAGGGCCGACTCACTTCATGCTGCGCTTCCATTACAGTTTAGGAACTGGGGTAGTTACTATAGTAACGCAGTGTAGGCGGAGCCGTGACGTCATCTTCAATGAGAACTCCAGAAACACAACACAGCCGTTAGCTGTTAGCACTCAGAGCTCACAGCTCCTTATATATGTTCAGAAACTCGACAAAAGTTAAACAAGTACACACCACAGACTGCCTGTGTCATGGTGAATACAGTCGCTGCTTTATTTATGTCTGTATAGGCCGTTGTTGTGAGTGTGGACGGTCGGAGCATATACTGCGTTAGCTTAGCCAATCTCCATCTGGAAAAACACGCATTTTAAAAGGTTTTTCGCCTGCCATCTGTCTGCAGACTTGACAAAGCATTAATTCATGGTTTTTACTAACCGGTATCAGTATGTTGTTACTTCGGCATCATTTTGAAACGTGTATTACAATTAAATCACGGTCAAATATGTCCATCTTGTTGTAGTTGTAGCCCCCTTGCCAGCGCTCCTCTCTCTAGTTTAGCATACTCAGCCCGACTCAGCCCTGTTTGTTGGCCTCGATAGAACCACCATTTTCTCGGGCCAGAAAAGACGTGAAAAAGTGGCCCCGGGCCGGCCGGGCGGAACTAGGCCTAGTGGAAGCGCAACCAAAAACGGGCACGGCACGACACGGCACGCTTAAAGCGAGCTCCGCGCTGTAGTGGAACTGCGCCATAACAGTTGTAGGTACAGTTCGGTTAGTTGCGTATAAAATATACGGCTGTACCGACGCCATTATAAGACTGATGTTCCGAGAGCGAGCCGAAAAAAGCACTGTTAGACATGGGCGGAGCCTCTCTGGTGGTTGACTAATCAGAACAGAGTGGCCGAGCTGACCAATCGGAGCACACTAGGCTCACAGGGAGGGGGGGAAGAGCTCCAACGAGTCGTTTAGTGGAGAGAGTGAATACTGCTGAATACACATACTTTACAGAGATGCTGTATGCGAAACCAATGTGAGTTTGGAAAATTGCACAGTATAAATCTATTTTAGTATACCTCAACAATGTAATTATGATCAGTGGAAATGGCCATGACATGGGCCCTTTAAAATCCTTAACGTTTGCATGCAATTGTGCTAAATTCAACACTGGAATCAAGCAAATATTAATATGTTTGCATGACATTAGTTATTTATATTTTGCCATCACTTAATTATACGTTTAATACATTTAAGTTAAGCTAAGGTACATGTGATGATAGCTAGTTAGTGCTCTTACCTGTGAGGCCTCCTCCAAACAGCATCATTAAAACTATAAGTACCAGTTCTAGATCCTTGATTTTAGACACAATTCAAAAGACAAAATGTATTTAAAGACCAATCTTTATTTGAAGGTGCCTCTTAACCTGAGATATTAGTTATACAGTAATAGTATTGACAATCTAAAAAAACTGAGCAACTCAAAAGTCAACTTTATATTTCTTATTGTCTAAAGCGTTTATTATTTTCATTTTTCCCTCTCATATTCAGTGTGGACGGATTGAGACAGTGTGGTGTCCAGAGAGCTGCAGAGACTTCAGGGAGAAACCTCCGTGCGATGGACGTCCTGTCTGTTAGTTTGGCCGGAGAGGACTGAGGGTCTTTCCTCTGTGAGGAGGACCAGGCCTGATGGAGGAGCCCATGCATAGCTGATACCACCTGATCAGGCCTAGTCTGTCACTTTATTTGACTAAATGTGTTTACTTATACATTTAATAGGTTTACACCTTCTGTCCATATGTGCTTTTTATTTAAAACATGTTTGATTAACTTTTGGTTCACATTTCAATAAATTGAATTTGTATTTGCACTCCTTTTGTCCATTATTCTTACTGAAAATGTTAGATTACACATTCACATCCGACTGAAGATTGGCCCCATTTATTTGCGTTGCAAACTCTGCGGTACAAGGTACATGTTGTGAAGCTCATAAAGTGAGGCAAATAGAAATAATCAACTGATGGAGTGTAGATGTGGAAATAGGTGCATTCAATCAGCTGACTGTTTTCACAATACAAATAGTTTCTTAGTGAATGTCCTGTACTGGTCTTAACATCTCATAACATCAGCTTTTCATTTTCCTATTGGATGTTCTTCTTGACCCTCGGAGAAAGAGGAGATGCTGAGTCGTGTCTTTCAGGCATGTCCTTTCCTAACAAATATTACAGGAAACATAAACATATTATTGCAGAACAAGTGTGTTATTTATGAAAGAGGTGTGTTTGTGTTTAGGGGCTGTAGATATAATTATTTTGTAATTGTAATGTTTTTTTTTATTTCAACAGTGAGCTACAAAGACAATCAGATTATGAATGAACAGTATGAAATTCATCAACATTGAAATGTATTTTATTATCAAAATAATATTTAACTGTTATTAAAACAAGCTTGCTCTGTTGTCTCACTGAAAGAATAACTTTTACCACGTTTTTACAGACAATATTGAGAGATAAATAGCAGTTGTCACTATGCGTTAAATATCTTTGCCTTCAATACATTAAATTAGAAAGCTGACAGTCATATTGCTTGTTAACATCTAAATGTAACCCTTTGCATGGAAAAACCCTCAACTTCACTGATGTGTAGGTGATCTAGTATTTAGTATTGTTTAATGGAATGTATATCAGTGTATTAAAGTCAATACTTCATTTATTTAAACCAATATCTTTCTTGATTCTTTGTACAGTATGAAAAAAGAGTATTTGTACCTGTGCTGAAGTTCACTGCAAACGAACCATGTGTACAAACAATATAACTTATTATCTTCTGTTGAACATGTTGGATTGTGTATTGTCCGAGTCAGGGTCCTTTTTATTTTACTGTAACTTTGGAAGTTGTGTTACCAATGCTTACTGTTTATTTGATACCAATTTGGTAATGCAATTAATAAAAACAACAAGGTTTGGGTTCGTTCTTCAGATGACTGTGACGTTAACGTGTAAGCTCAATAATGAACTCCAGCTCAACCAACCATATTGTAATATCTAAGTAATCATCTTGAAATATGACATTAATAATTGTAATATAACACATCTTATTGTGAGGTTGATTTCACATACACTACTTCGACGTTAGCTTGTCTACATACTTGAGCATAGCCAATTTAAATTAACCTTAGCGATGCATACAGTTCTACCTACATAATAAAATATCTCTCTAAGTTACAAGGATGACCTTATTTTATCAACTTCAAACAGAAGCCTTTTGTTCTACAGTACTATCTCACTTAACGCTTAACACTTGTCTATTTCGTTTTAACCTTTATATATACAGTCTATGGTTTTAAGATAACTTGGAGGCTACGATTAGCATCGTTAGCACAGATGTAGCTACCACTCGCTTACACGCTAACCCAAGCCTTAACATTCATTACGCAGGGTGCGTACGGGTGCTAGAAATCCTTGAAAAAGCTTGAAATTGTACGAGGTGTTTTCAAGGTGTTTGAATTTGGGATAAAGTGCTTGAAATTGTAAATGCTTTACTTCGCTTTTTAGATTAAAAGAAAATAAAGAAGTCGGAGCGCGCTTAATTGCTTCGCTTTTACATAAAACAGCTCCGCTCCGGCCTTCCCGCGCAATCCGCGTGACCGGCAAGTGTTTTTGTTACGTGTGTGACCTGGGCATTCTGATGAGAGTGATAGATGACAGTATGCCAGGAGGTTGCCGTTTCAACGAGCGTTGGCTAGCAGAAGACAAATACAAGCCATGGCTAAGACGAGGGTCAAGCGAAGCCCAAGAGTAGCCTCCTGCAAAGTGTGCAACAATAACGATGCGAGAGTCTGCGCTGACGAGCCACACACCACACGAAAGGTACGCCGTAGTAGAGCATTTTAGATTAGGCTATCGTTGCATGTAAAATACATGACACTTTTCTCTGTGCGCGGCAAAACAAGCTCGCCAAAATGGCTTCACTCGTCTGGCAGTATTTAAGTGTCCGAAAATGACAATAAAATTGCGGTATGCAACGTGTGTGTGTGAAGCAGAAATCCTGCAGCTCCACCCGCTGTGACGGACCGGTGAGCGGAGCAGAACACACATTAAGAGTTAGACCTAACACACTTAGCTATTGATCTACCTCTGGAACAAGCTAAACTAGTTATAAATATATTTATTCTTCACTGTCGGGTAGGATGGGTATCGTTAAGGTTTTAACGGTACTACTACTTTTATCGATACCGCTTATCGGTCCGGTCTTTTAACGGTACTCTTATCGGTTCTTTTGGAGAGAAAAATGAGGTAAACTAACTATATGTTGTATGTCAGGGACTACGGATGGAAATTAGCTCAAAGCTAAAATCCGGCATATTTACACTTGAAGCATTATTTGTCTAAAGTGTTCATTAATGTGCATTGTCCCTATTCAAATAAACAATTAAATGAAAATTAACAAATTGTGAACAAACTAACATTGCTTTTTATTAAATGAAATACATAATATTTCACATCACAGAAACAACGTTTTAACAAATCATATTAAATAATCTGATGACAGAACTGTGAACAGAATGGCTGAAACTTTAACAAACTAAATAACTCAGTTGCCTCTAATCATTAACCCATGTTTGAATCATTGAGTTAGCTCCGTGGTTGCTGCTAGCATACATAATATACCTGACGTGGAAACGTTACTCGTGGATGGGGCTACAGAGCTACAAGAGAGACAGACGAACCCGGTGCATTTCTCCGTCTGAAAGTGGTGCACTTTTGCAAGATGTTTAGACAAATTGCTCGTGTTACCGCCCTGACATGCTAAACTCTTATTGCACTTTAGGCAACGAGCGAGACGGGTAAAGTTTAACCACACCTCGGAACGCGTTCTCTCCGCCATCTCCTCCGTGTGTGTGTTTGCTATGAGGTGTGATTTGTGCCAAAGAGCAGATAACTAAGCTCACTGAGCGGAGAACTGACGTGTCAACGTGCGCCAAGCCTCCATCAATTTTGAATGGGTTGACGTACGATACAGGCGACGTCACGACGTTGTCAGACGTCAGACGTCACGGCGACGTATCATAGGTGCGCTCAAAGTACGCGCTCACGTGGCGGCGGCGTAGCTTTGAAAGTGCTATCTAAGATACGCGTGTTGATAACGTACGTGTACATAAGCGTGTACATAAGCGTGTGGATAAGCGCGTGAATAACGTACGTCTCGCCTCCGTTAGCATTGTATAGCATTATCCTATATTATATTTTTCGAATGATTCCGCTCCTACAGTAGTTTGGAGAGTGTTACAGGTACACTTTCTCATCGGCACAGTGTTGGTATCAGAAGAGAGGGGAATACTAATTAATAATCATTAGTATGAGAATATTTGCTGGTGTTGTACTCGAGACCGGTCTCCAGACCACTTTTTAACGGTATTGGTCTCGGAATCGACTGCATTTGGTTTCGTATTGTCTCTGTATCGGACCTATAGGACTCGAGATTTTATGTCAAGACCGGTTAAGACCACGGCTGTGGCTGGGATGTGATGAGGATCGGGAACCGAAATCCGGTTCCGATTTGGAAAATAACAATTGTCCGGTACGGGGATTAATAAGAGTTGTGTCTAGCAGCTGTCTCTCTCTCTCTCTCTGCTCGGGAACAGCTGATCGCTGCACTGCGATCACCTGTCCCTCCCTCCCTCAAGGTGTGTGTGTGGTGTGTGTGTGTGTGTGTCTGTCTGTGTGTCTCATTCACTGTCCCTCAGGTTGTAGCATGTTTCGATTGCCAGTTTGTGGCTTGTATGTCTTGTGAACGCAGCGCTGGCATGATGTGATGTGGCCTGCTGACATGGCCTCTAATAAACACACAGGACTAAAATAATACGTGTTTAATTCAGCCCAGATGCGGTGACTGCAGGCCAAATCCATTAATGCGGCATATATTGAAGGTGTTCAAAGTTGCACCGGTATGAAGCGCAGTGAGAACCACGCACCTGTCAGACCAGACCTTTATATATACAGTCTATGTGTCAGACTAGCGAATGGGCACATTTACATTTCAGGAGAATAATGAAGATGTGATCCACTCTCCGTTTCTCACGAGACCAGCGCGCTGCTGTTTACATTAGTGTGGACTGGACCGACTGAAACTGACGGCAAGATTAATTATTGTGGAAGGATGGACCCCCATCCTGCAAAAAAGGCAGCGAAATGTGCTAAAATCACTGATTTATTCAGAACCCCGTATGGTATAGAATGACGAAGCAGAAAGTAAGTGAGCGAACATTATGAGCCACATTTCTTTCTATATTGTAGCCTGATGTGCACATCGACTGTCAACAAAACAGTTTCTCAGTCCAATGCTAAGTTAGTATAGGCCCTGTGTGACTGGAGACTATAAGGCTACACAAAACCCAAACATGTCCTTAATGTTACTCAAGGCAAATATATGTAATATAACCGTTAGACTGCAGCTAACTGTGGGGCTACAAACCCCTCATACTGTGAATAACTTGAGATGGTTATGTTGTCTAAAGGGGAGACACTCATTATGGTATTATGCCATGCAAATACAGGGTCAACTAAGTGATAAAATAAGTGTTGCATAATGTATGTTCTTGAATAATGTTATTTCATATATAGTTGTTAATGTAATGATTACATATTCTCCTTATTCAGTTCCACTATCAGATGATGCTGATGGTGATGGCCCTGAGGGAGAGATGCAGAGCTCAGTGGACAGAACTGGCAGGTACAGAGGAAACTGTTTCAATAGGCTATGTCTATGAAAACACTGAACAAAACAAAGGAAATGTAATGACAACAGTATAAGCAAGCTATGTTCATGTTCTCTCAATAAGTTACTATAGTTATTGATCACAGTTTAATCCATTTGAGGTCCACCCCCAAATAAAACATGTTCACATGGAAAGGTTCCCAAATACATATGCACACTTTTTTTAACAATATCCTATGTCCATATGTTTCTATTTAAGTAGTAGATTCAAACTCTAGGGCTATCACTACGGGCAGCAACGTTGTAAATATTGACGATACATCCAGCAAAACGCCCCCAAACAAAACTAGTAGTGGCCTGGCTGGGTGTATAATTCCCGGCCTGACCTATGGTCCCAGTCCGGCCCTGCTGACACATCACACACCCGTACACTACACACATTACTGATTAACTGATATCACAATTGAGTTACTCTCTTTAAATAAATATACTGTAATTGGAAAATAATCATGTGTGGTGTCCTTGTTTTGTCCGTCCTTGAGCCAGGGCTCCCTATTGTTGTATGTAGGTTATTCTTGGTTTTAAATGAATTCAGTAATGGTGTGTAACACAAACATAATAAATCATTGGATAGTGTTTATAATAGAAATAAAGTAATGTATTAAGACTCAGTGCGAGTTATTACTTTCTTCCTTTACTTGGCATTCTTCAAAGATACACAGACATTGCAGCACATCGTTTCACGTCTTTGTACTTTCTCAGCATTAAAGTGCAATGTGTTGGCGAACCTTTGTTTCCTCCTGACAGCTCACTTAAAGGTATATTCAATTCAATAGCTTTATTAGCATGACTCAGTTACATATAGTATTGCCAAAGCTCTGTATAGTTGCAACATCTATACAAAATATATATATATAATATATATACTCCCCCTTGTGGCCAAAGGGGGAGTATGCTTGAGTGCAGCAAAATGTAGCACAGTGACTATTTTGTCAACTAAACATCATAAAACAATACATATTTTAGTAAACGGGACATTATAATCTCCACACATTAACTCTATATTTGCCTCTGCCATGGTGCTGAAATGAAATAAAATAAACAATATATAGGGGTTGCCTCTTCTCTGAACTTCTCATTCCAGAATTGGAGGACATTTCATGTCCCCCATATAAAAAATCTAATAATCCATGCCCAAAAAGCTAAGACATGCACTTGTTGTGTTAAATATACTTGTCTTGAGACAAGATGCATATAAAGTTGTAGAAAAAGTGGTTTCAAAATATTATTTAAAATATCAAATAGCTCTCGAACACCCCCTAAAATTGCCCTTTTCTCTTGTCCCAGCTTCTTGGTGACCAACTTGCATGTCAAATATAACATTTAAAATAGGGTTTTTATTTACTTTTTTGGTATTATTCTATTGATATATGTGTCTTGTAATGGTAAAATCAATTTGTTAAATCATAAACACATTTTAAATAACAGTAATTTTGCACAGAAGGTGTGTCCCTCAACATGCGCGCAACCCTGTTACCGAAACCTTTTTAGCTTGGCAGAGGAAGTGAAAAAACTGTTTGTCGCATGACACAGTGGAAAGGACATCAGCAAGCCATGTGCTACTACCATGGGTAGACCAAAACTAAGTCCTCTCTTTTATTTGTAATATATTTCCAATCTTGTCACTCTTGAAGGAGTGTGGCACTCATACAAACGCAACCCTGTTACTCAAATTATGAGACTAAAACAAATTAATTTCAAATGTATCTTTCTTTAGTTAAATATCTAAGTGTGTCCATTCCTTGACAATAGCATTACATTGTGCAGCTAGCATTAATTCCTGAGGTAAAAGCTAAAATTAGCATTGATTTTCAACCCTGTTACTATAATTAGAGTAACAGGGTTAATTCTTCATTGGAAAATATACATTTGATGCCTTAGCTGGGCAAATCACTTTTTTTGATGGTTTATTATCTGTTTTTCCTAAATACATAACAAAAAATAATAAAATGAAAGGTTCATTTTTCAAAAATGTTGGTGTCTAAATTGTCCTCCAATTCTGGAATGACCCGTATACTGCATCCCTCCAAATCAAATAAACCATAAACAAATACATAAAGTCGTGTTCACTGCAGCGATCTATTTCACACACAAAACTATATGAAAACTTGGTGATGGTGATTTTTCTCCTGGAGACCAAGGGAAGACAGGCTTCTCCTGTTTTTTCAGCCTTTGTTATCATTTTGATAATTAAAAAATATATTCTTGTCTGTGGTTGTTTTTTGCATTCAGGGCATACAAGAGGTGTAACATTATTTTAATACCAAAAACTATATTGAAATAGAGTCTAGCTTGAACAGCAACGTAGCTGTAACATTACTGGGTTATTTGGTGATAACTAATGGCGCGTTTCCATACAGCCCGCAGCCCGGTTTAAGAGGGCTGTGACGTCAGCGGCCCGTCTTTGGTTGCGTTTCCACTTGGCCTAGTACCGGCCGGCGGGTCCTAATTCACAGTTTTTCTGGCCTCATAAAATCGTGGGGCCAGGGCCAGAGACAACGAGGCTGAGTCGGGCTGAGTATGCTAAACTAGAGAGAGGAGCGCTGGCAAGGGGCTACAACTACAACAAGATGGACATATTTGACCGTGATTTAATTGTAATACACGTTTCAAAATGATGCCGAAGTAACAACATACTGATACCGGTTAGTAAAAACCATGAATTAATGCTTTGGCAAGTCTGCAGACAGACGGCAGGGGAAAAACCTTTTAAAATGCTTGTTTTCTAAATGGAGATTGGCTAAGCTAACGCAGTATATGCCCCGACCGTCCACACTCACACAACGGCCTATACAGACATAAATAAAGCAGCGACTGTATTCACCATGACACAGGCAGTCTGTGGTTTGTACTTGTTTAACTTTGTCTAGTTTCTGAACATATATGAGGAGCTGTGAGCTCTGAGTGCTAACAGCTAACCGCTGGTTGTTTTTCTGGGTCCTCTGAAGATCACGTCACGGCTCCGCCTACACTGTGTTACTATAGATACTGCCCCAGTTCCCAAACTGTAATGGAAATGCGCCATAAAGTGAGCCAGTCCTAACGAGGCCCAGCCATACCGAGCGGGGCCGAGCGAGGCCGTGTAATGGAAACGCGGCATAAGTAAAGTAACTTCAGACGCAGACGTCACGTAGCTTCTCAGACGAGAGGGGTGGCGACGAGAGTGTCACGTTACTTCTCTCACGGCATAGTTCACGGCATGGTAGACGACGACCGACACGTTTGTCTGCTCAGTGAGTTCGCTCTTTGGCACAAATCACACCTCATATGTTGCTGCATGTAGCAGCTGCGTGTGTGTAAACTGCCCCGCCCCTCGCACACAGGCGGGGGAGAGAGATCTCTCGTCTGGATTGGAAAGATCGAAAATACAAAAAATGACGCATTTTGCAGTCTTTTTGCGGAGTTAGAAAACGGAGTTGGCGACACTAAAACTGCAATATAATGTTTTGTAGCAATAATACACATGACATATTTTTTAGATGTCTCCAGTACCGATAAAAAGACCGATAACGTCGGAGCTTAACGGTACCACGGTCTTTAATAATTCAGCCCCGGGGCCCGTTTAATACCGGGGCTCGGTACCCATCCCTACTGTCGGGTCACTCATTACTGGATCAGTGAGCTGCAGGAGATACTGACGGGCTGTCAGGAGAGGGGGAGAGAGGAAAAGAGAGCGCTTCCGCTAATTTCTCCCGTGTTATTATCCCAAGTTAATGTAAACTTGAATAATGTACTTCATTTTAATGTAATAATTATGTTGGTTGGTTGGTTTGTGGAAGCGCCAGTGAATGAGCCCCATTAACTGAGTTTTGAAGATCCCCATAGGCCCCGCCCACTCGATCAGATCGGCGATCGGTATCGGCCGATACTGATTCCGGCGATCGGCCCCAAAATTGGCGATCGGAGCATCCCTAATAATTGTATATGATATGTTTTATAATGATTGATCATTAAAGTGTTATCAAAGCTGGTAAAGGTGCAGCTAGTTTGAATGACTTTGTATACTGCAGGGTAGCTTGTGAATTTACTCCAGGTGGAACTAAAGTCTGATTTAACACTTGATTATATTTCACATCATTCATCCACATCTGTAAAGTATTAAATACATGTAGTGGAGTAAAAGTACACCATTTACCTCTGACTTATGTTTACTGCCAACCTAAAAGTACCTCAAAAATAGTAATCAATAATGTATTGAAAAGTTATTTGGCTGATTGTTTTATATTGGCTCAGCCAGGTTATATGGGATGCCCAGTCTACGTACAGATGGGTCACTCATTTTGAAATATTAAACTTAGTTTTTTTCTACAAATTTAAATTTTTCATCCTCATGTAGAATGCTATTATGAAACACACATTTGGTTGTTTATAGCATAAAGAACATCTGATTTAATGTGAGGTAGGGAAATAATCATTTGAGTATAAGTATGTGTATATAAATATGTAATTTACAACAGCTGTAAGATGCTTGAAAAGCTTGAAAATGCACCTTGAAAATGCTTGAAAAGTGCTTGAATTTGACTTTGGAAAAGGTGTAAGAACCCTGATTACGTAGCTGATTGAAATCATAACCACATAAATAAAGTACTCAAATTTCACTTACCGCAAAACGGCATTCATGCACCGTCTGTTTTAACCGCAGAGCGAGTCACAATAGTCCGATATATAAGCATGAAGAACAAACAAACACGGCCGGGTCAAGTTGTGTTCCCTGGATGAACTGAGCAGGCAGAGTCCCTGTAGCTTCACGGAGACGGAGCAGCTAGCAGAGAGACAAGAAGCTAACAGCAGCAGTCACTTGACAGAGCTGTCACTCAATGTGACCACGCCCTAATTTATGCAAACACTTATAAATATATATATTATATAAATAAAAGGGTCATGTTAGAAAACAATTCACTCACAGATTCATAATCATGAAGGTGGAATCTAACTATATCAATAATAATATTTATTGCATCCAGGGCTAGAAACATGTTTTTTTCTGCTGTAAAATTGGGCATTTTAACATGGGGTCTATGGAAATTGCTCCTTTCTGCAGTCATCGCCTATCGGCCATATATGAGCTGCAGTTTGTGGCACTTCCGTATTGGCGTCCCAGCTCTTCCCCAGAGTTTGCCGCTTGGTCCTGGCCTGGCTGTGTGTCAGCCTCGCCCCTCACAGCGCGCGTGGCCGGCAGCCGCCACAGCGCGCGCCTGGCAGCCACAGCGCACGCCTGGCTAAAATGCTGGTCACATCCTTATGTAAACGGCAATTTATCGAGCTCAGAAAAGTTATCGAGTCCATTTTTATTTATCGTACGATAAGTCAATTTATCGATTATCGCGACAGGCCTAATTGGACATTTGTTGTTACAAAGATATGTCATTTTTAGTTTTTTCATCTCACATTTATAGATTTTAAATAAAAATAAAAAATAAAACGAATTATAAATTCAAAGTCTGGTTTCTAGAAAGTTAGCTAATGCATACAGAGTTAACATTGCAGAACTGCTGGCATGCATACATTTCTAGCATTTTGGTTAACTATGAAAAGTACCCTGCTGAAAAAACCAGCTAAGACCAACAAGGCTAGCAGTCAATATTAGGCTGGATTAGTTTGCTGGTTGAGAGGGGTTTTGGACACTTTAGCTGGTCAGCATAGCTGGTTTGGTCACAGTGGTCTAGCTGGTCACCATTAGCTGGTCGGGATAGCTGGTTTAGCTGTAAAAGCTGGTGGTCACAGTGGTCTAGCTGGTCAGGATAGCTGGTTTGGTCACAGTGGTCTAGCTGGTTACCATTAGCTGGTCGGGATAGCTGGTTTAGCTGGTAAAAGCTGGTGGTCACAGTGGTCTAGCTGGTCACCATTAGCTGGTCGGGATAGCTGGTAAAAGCTGGTGGTCACAGTGGTCTAGTAGCTGGTCGGGATAGCTGGTTTAGCTGGTAAAAGCTGGTGGTCACAGTGTTCTAGCTGGTCACCATTAGCTGGTCAGACTGGTATGATCTTGAGTAGAACTTTAGCTGGGATTACTTGATGGTTAAGCTGGTCATATATGATGATGAAACACTCTCACCCAATTGCAGTAGCTCAATGAACATCTATCATTTCAGATCAGAGCACCTACCTTACCAGAAAGGTACCAGAATGTATAGAATGTATTGTCTGTAAATAAATACTCATACATCAAATGATTAGAAGCAGGAACATAATTTATAACACACAACATGAACATTAATACAAATTGGAAAACATTTTCGAAACACCCATTAAGTCATATTTTTACTTCGACTGTTTCTTCCCGCTTTTGACGAGGTCCTGTATCTTTTGAGAAATGAAGTAACCGGCCAACTTCTCCCTCTTCTCCCTCTCAGTCTTCTCCACGTTTTGTTTGGTCAGCCATCCTCTGAAGCACTCTTGAAAAGAGAAAGAAAAAACAGATTAACTTTTAGCTTTGTGTTATGACTACTTAAATATGTGCACTGTGAGATGAAAAAAAAAAATGTATCAAATTTAGTTTTGAACATTCACTGTGATTGAATCTATTATTATCCACGCAATACACCGTGTTTAATTTTTTTCTTAATTTACATTATTTAATTTCATATTCTGTTCTTGTAAATATCATATTCTATTATATTACATGTATATAAACTTTTTGCACTCATTTTTATTTTGTATTTTTGTATTTTATTATATATGTTGCATTGTTGGAGGAGCTCAGGTCAGAAGAATTTCATTGACATTTCTACACAGTAGCTGCTGAGCATATGAGAATAAAACCTTTGAATCTTGAATCCAACACTTTTTTCAGTGGAAAATCCTAAATTGTAGGATAATTTGGCCATAATAATGCTTTATGATTACATTTCTAGTGAGAAATGTATATTTTACTTTCAGAATTTACCTCCAGTGGATGTGTAGGATCTACAGTATAGATATATTACTTTACACCCGGAAGTATGTATTGTCATTCTTATTGTCGATAAATTGAGGGATATACGCTATTTTTATTAACACCAGTATGTACCTTATACATCCACTTTTTAGACGCTTTATTGTTTTCAGGCACATAAATTACAAAGAAAAATATGCATGTACATTTTCCTGTTTTAAAAAAACAAACACAATTATACCCCTATTACATCAACAATTAATTTAAAGTGCATCAAAACCTTTAGTTTTTTCAACAACAATTAATTTAAAGTGCATCCATCAATTATTTTGTTAAAAAACGTTATGCATCCACCTCGAGTGTATGTCCATGCACCGGGAAGAATTTAATTGTATAGTTCAACTGCATATTCTATATACTATATCAGCGCCACACCTGCGTAACACATGGTGCCTCTTGTCTGAACCATTTTTTAAGCGATTTATAATCTATTCTTGAAAAACTATGTTTTTAGAGAGTTCAAGAGGCGTATGAACAAACAATGTAGTATTTTATGAACATTTATCCACGATCGAGATGTTTTAGGAGTAAGACAAAGATTATAAATCTAATTATGCATCCCATCAAGCATTGCATGAAGTCTGTTGACGAATCAGAGGCTGTTGTTGTGGCTGCGTAAAAGTGCTGATCCCTGTGGACATGCGTTAGGTTACGCTTCAATGCTTCTGCCCATTCACTTTGCATGGGGTGACGTCACGCTTCGCCAAACTGCATTGTGGGAGCAAAGCATGTGATTGGTTGTTGGTCGAGCGTCAGACATGCCCGCCGGCAAGCTTCAACCGCACGCCGCCGTGTGTTAGTGATGGGAATTCCGGCTCTTTCCGGCTCCCAAACGGCTCTTCAGTTTACCACATATTATACCTTTTATAATTCAATCAAATGTAGCCCTGTTTTGACTAATGATTTATATGTGTACACATATCAATTAAATTATTCAATACATCCTTTGTACTGAAGTATTCAAAAGTAAAAATGACATGTTTAATATCAATTATTTGCTGTGGCCAATTGTTTTCATTGTATTTACAGACCCTTGTATCTCTCTGATACCACCCAATGAATGCAGACTTGCTTGTAGAACCACGCTACACAAAGCAGATAGCAACACCTATAAAAACTTAAGCATAGACATTTAAAAAAAGGGGCTACTGTATCGACATTTTAAAATTATATTTAAAGAAAAGGCCCTGACAAAACAGCAGGGCTCTATTTCAGTATTAACTATAGAAAAAAAGACAGCAACAGCTGACATCAAATCTTTGCTGAGCCCAAGGATAATCATAAATAAATAACATGGTCAAAATAAATATATTGCAATGCTCAGTACAGCAGCATCCAACAGTCTCTAATCCTTGGATATTACATGCCACTGCATGCATGCACGGAGCAGCTGTAGCGCGGAGATCATCATATCATTCTGTCTTGTATTACTTAACAAAAAATAACAAAAACAAAAAAACGGCTCGTTCGCGGGCGCGAGCCGGCTCCCGTCGTTCACTTAAAAGAGCCGGCTCTTTGAGCCGGCTCGTTCGCGACCGACACATCACTATGTGTACTGTGTAGGGGCCGTTAGGGAATAATATTTCACAGCCATCGGTGTCTTGGAAATATGCTCTGTATCTAACTCCAAGAACAACTCAATGTTCATAAATATATCCATTGTTTGTTCATACGCTTCTTGAACTCTCTAAAAGAAACATTGTTTTCCTAGAATAGATTACAAATCGCCTGAATATGGTTCAAACAAGCGGCACCATGTGTTACAGAGGTGTGGTGCTGCAGTTCATTAAAAATGATTAAACAATTCCTGTAGTGGAGCTAACTTCAACAGGATTGTAAGGACAAACTGTTATCGTTTAGTTGTTACATACCACCAAATAAATCGCCAGTTCGTACTTCAGGGTGTAAAGTTCTCTCTGTGTCCGGAGCAGCGGGAGCTGCGTCCCTTGTAAGTTAACGACCTTAGATATGAATTGTTCGCAGAGACTTGAAATAATTTTCGTAATATCTGTCATACTGTATAGACACATCCACTGGACGTAGATTCTGAAAGTAAAATATACACTTCCCACTAGAAATGTAATCAAAAAGCATTATAAATGCCAAACTATCCTACAATTTAGGATTTTCCACTGAAGCAGACTGTCCTCAAAGGTCACATAATTATGATCCGCCTGAGACAGCAGATTGTTATAACTTACTCGACCACTTTTGAAAACTTTAAAACGTGTCTGTGGCAGTGTTTAATTTCGTCAACGAAAACTATGACGAAAAATGTTCGTCAACGACCTTTTTTACATGACTAAGACGAGACGATAACGAGCTAAAAATAGATTCTTGATAACGAAAATTTGACGAAATGTATATTTAGTTTTCGTTGACGAGACGAGACGGGACTAAGGTGTTAATGGTGGACTATCGGACATTCAAAATGCAGCATATTTTCCCCCAATTGCCCGTCTTGTCTGTCAAAATGCATCTTACATTTCTAACTTGCAATATCATTATTTCCGCTCTCTTCACTCCAGAAGCGCGATCTCCCTGTTCTCTCTGTGTGGGTGCGGGGGGCGGGCCTAACAGACACGCTGCAGCGGCACACAGATCTGCCGGGGACGGAGCGTTCAGAAGTATAGAGACACTACAAGGCTCGATGTGGACAAAGCTCGTTTGCCATGTTTTCGCGTTAGCGCGTTGACACGAGTAGAGTAGTCTGTCCAAACAGCCGGCCAAAAGGCGTCATATTCAGTCGGAGAAATGCACAATTTTCGACTTCCTTAACTCGTAGCTCTGTTGCCCCAATTACGAGTAACGTTATCACATCAGGTGCGCAGAGGTGGGAGAAGTACTCAGATCTTGTAGCTAAGTAAAAAATACCATAGTGTAGGAAGAGTTCCTCAAGTCAAAGTATGATCATCAAAATATATTTAAAGTAGCGACAGTACAAGTAGTGATTGTGCAGATTGTTCCATTTCAGAATAATATATATGATATGTTTATAATGATTGATCATTAAAGTGTTCTCAAGCTGGTAAAGGTGCAGCTAGTTTGAATGATATATTATATATCTGTATACTGCAGGGTAGCTTGTGATTTACTAAAGTCTGAGTTAACACTTGATTATATTTCACATCATTCATCCACATCTGTAAAGTAACTAAAGGTATTAAATACATGTAGTGCAGTAGAAGTACACCATTTAACTATGTTAGTTTTTTCCTTTAAAAAATAACAAAAAGTAAATACAAGAATACCGTTAAAGTACCGGATCGATAAGCAGTTTCGATAAGAGTAGTAGACCCGTAGAAAACCTTAGCGATACCCATCCCTAGATATTACACAAGTAAAGTGTTAAGAGAGTGAAATGTTGCTTTACGAATGTCAACACTTGATGCTGTCACCTTGATTACAATTTCAGAAACCTGTATTTGCCTAACTGAATTGGTTTAAAGAGAAAAGATGTTGACTAAAAGTTGACTAAAATGTAATTTTTCATCGACTAAAAGTAGACAAAAACGTTTTGAGTTTTCGTCGACTAAAACTAGACTAAAACTATGAAGGATAGAAATGACTAAATGTGACTAAAACTAATAACCATTTTCGTCTAAAGACTAAGACTAAGACTAAATCAAAACAGCTGCCAAAATTAACACTGGTCTGTGGGTCGTGATAAGCTGCTTGACTTTTGGAAGATGACAGGCTCGAACGGGCGAGCGGAGCGATCAATTACATTGCAAAAGTCTTCATCACCTGTCTGTCTTGAATGTTTGTAGTATTTAATTAGTTAGTTTAAGATGACATTCAGTGTAGGGAGATGTGCCACATACCTTTTAGGGTCCCAAGCTTGCATGGGGTTAAGGGAGGCTTTGCTTCGGTCGTTTTGCCCGGGCATTCCTTTCCAGACACACTTCTTCCCATTAACTCTGCTGTACCCCCATATGGCTACAGCCAACTCCTTCACAAAGAGCGAGTCCTTTGTTGTGGAATACATTTTTCTCCACACCTCTTCTCGCAGCCAAATGTCTGTTCCAATGTGGATCTAAAAAAAGCAATATATTTACAACATAATATTGCAAACAATTTTGCAACTTATTTAGTAATTGCATCAGTCAAGCCAATGTTATTTATTGCCTCGAGCTGTATGAAAATTGCGGAGCCTCTACAGGCGGGTCATCAAAAAGTATCTTGTGCGCATGATCAAGTTACCGTTCGCCAAGTAGGAAGTGGAGCACACAGGAGACAACCGTTTCATTGCAGACTGTTATGTTTACGTGGGGAAATGGCAGTGCATACATTATTTGAGATATATTTGAGAGATTTATACAAATGGAGAGACAGTCCACAAGTGAGTGTTGCTCCCCTCCCTTAGTGAAATTAACAGTAAGGGATTTCTATGTGTGGGAGTTTATATGTGGGCCCATCCTGATGGCTAATTGTTTACAGCAACACATTTCAGTAGAATGCAGATCTTGTCTGTTTGTGTCTTTTTTGAAGTAGCTGAAAATAAACAGTTAGAAAAGCTAAATTGAACAAAAGTACCATTATGCTTAAATCAATTGTCTGCAATTAGTAAAACAATTGTACTCACTTTGAGAAAAGATCTCTTTCAGCAGTTTATCAATATTTTGGTGCAAAGTCAGGTTTGCCTCTCTGTAGGTGACCACTTCCTGTTCCAGCTCACTCTTACCATTCTCCAATTCTGTGGATCTTTATTATAAAATGAAGAAAAAATGAAAATTAGCAGTAATAATATTTTAGCATCCTACCAATTCTATCTGAAGTTTAGTGTTACCTAAAACTGATATTTAAAAAACACATAGGTAAATGTTCACAAAATATTCACAACTTTTAACCTCTTAAGCACGGCGGTCCCGCCTCCCACCGTTTTTTTTTCGAGATAATGTCTCAGGGCTTCTTAACATTTATGAAACTATTAATGTGTAGCACCAGATTAACGGGAAGAATCTCAGCTAACTGAAGATATGAACCATTTTTACCAAAACAAATCACAAGTCTCATAAAAAGCGTCTAATGACCCCTGAGCGAAAAGATTCTAACGCACTGCGGCACACAATTCAAGATAAAAATACCCTTATTACTTATCGTAGCTGCACATACAATATAGCCGATTAAGCTGAGACTCCACTGATTATGTAGGTATAGTATCATCACTGAGCGATCCGAACTTGCGACAGGGGAAGCAAACACAGACATCACAACACGTACCTTTACGGAGCTTTTACGGCAGATCGTCTCACGTAGCTGTCAATTAGGTCAAAAGACGTGTTCAATGGCATTAAAACGAAAAAAAAAAATGCTACAACTCTTGATCCATAGGTTGATAATGTACCTGTGCCTTTGAAGAAATTATTTATAATCCATAATTCCATTTTTTATGTAAATATCGGAGCGGAAAAGTTAGCTGCTAATGGTAGCCACCAGAGTGTATGCAGCTTCCGGTTTTGGTAACGCGTCACTCTCACTCCTTATTTGTTAACGTTTTGGTGTGTATATAACTTTCCCTCAATTCCATTGGCTCTAGCGGTTATAAAGAGATTTCATTCATCAAAATCGACCAAGGGGGGCCAGAGATAGGTCAATCCACCCAAATGACCCCAGAAGTGGGTTTTTTTGGCTAAATCTCTCTAAAAAGGTCAAATTTCACTTGTTTTGCATCAATCTTGATACAGGGTACTTATTATATGTTTATACTTTGGATTCCTAAAGCTTTTAGTCTACTAACCCATCATCCAAGGGTAGTTTTCACTATAAATTAAAAAATAATTTTTGGACGGACACTATAATTTAGTTTTTTTTACTATGTAAAATCTGAATTTTCTTTAAAATAAAAAACATCTATATTGATTTTGACTCTTCTACATCCAACTCACAGGTTTATCATACTTTGAGAATAAAGATTATTAATTTAACCCTTTTAGAAGGGAAGATATGGTCATTTGTTCTGGGAATGTCATTTTCGAGCCTGAGACCTGAAAACAGGCTCAGGGCTTAAGAGGTTAAAGAACTGTATTAAAAAAAACATGCTTTTATGTAATTACTAATTAAACAAAATATGCCACCATTATTATCTCAGATGCAAGACTGTGATGTAAACTTGTTATGTTGTTTCATTGTGCTATAAATATAATCATCTTTTCTTTTTGTACTTTTTTCACCATTTCTTACTTTTGCTTGCATTGGTCCAGGTCGTGTGTTTAGAGCCTGATGCTTTCTTTGCAGTTGGTGGTATTTAATGTTAATGTCATCATACATCTTTTGGGGCACAACACCTCCATCCTCATCACTGTCAGAGAAGCTGTCTGGCAGTGTCTCCTCCCTCTTTTTCTCAGTGGTATAGAGTGATTTTTGTTTTTCGGGCTTTCTTCTCTGTCAGGATTTGCATGAGGCTTTTCCTTTTCTCACCTCCCTCTGCTGCCTTAATGGCTTTCTATAAAAAGACAAGAAACAAGTGAGAGCCCAAACTGATGCTGGAATAAAATAAAGGTAAATTAAAAGACAAAATGATACAAGCATTGAGTAACATTGATGTATCAAACTTTAACGTCAATGTCAGAAATATTACCCTTTCTTTTGTGACAAATAAAAATAGCATTGTTTTGCACTTTTTAGACCATAAAATACATAAGTAATAAAATGCTTAAAGTGCTAATGACAATTTTTCAAAGCAGTGTTTCCCCTCGGTTGACTACTTTGGTTTATGACATCAAACCCCGTTTAAATAACTAATTAAAAACAAACTTATCAGAAAAATGAACACTTGGACAAACATCAGCGATCATAGGCCTAACAGAAACTATCTTTGGGAAAACATTTTTGACGTATATTTTGATGTTTTAGTTGGTTTGGCTCATGTCCCATCCGCCAGCATACAGGAAATAAGTCAATAGCCTACTTTAAACTACTATACATTTATATAAAGCAATTGTTCATTATGAGATGTTAAATAATAATATCATGGTAATTGTAAAAAAATAACGGCGAAGAACGGTGCAATTATTGCTATGAATATTTTTTTTTTTACAAAGCACTTTCTGTTTTTCTGTAGGCAAGCGGGAGAGCTGTCAGTATGTAGGCTACTCTGCCTCACGCAACGCTATGTTGTAGCGGTAATTAGTGGAACCATTTGAATGGTTCCACTCCTTGACAAATACCATAGGCCTACTGCAGAAAAATATTGTAAGTATGTGTTACTGTTTTATTTTTTTTTAAGCAATAATGGAATAGACCGAGCGGGCAATTGAAAAGTAGGCTACTGTACGTTCAGCTGGCCGAACGCACCTTGTTACCACTCCCCCCTCTGTGTGTGACGTCAGGTGCAGTGCACAACGGTTGCACACAGCAGCAGGTGAATTCAGAGCAAAAGTTGGGATGTATTCACCGTCAAACGACAACAAGTAGGCTATTCTTAGTCACTTATTCCTACAAATAAAACATACGCCTTCTTTTTTAAGCCATCTTTTTCGGCGGATGTCCCTTCATTGTTCTCCTCCATAACGCCTTCTTCGAGATGGATCTTGGGGACTCTTATCCTTTTTTGAGGATTCACAGTTGACTCCTCAATCTCTTCTCGGGTTTCTGTTCAAAGGTAAGTGAAAATGTAGTAAATGTTAAGCGTCTGTGTTAACTTGATAGCTATCTTAATTACCTAAATCTTATTAGCATACAAGTACATTGGCTAGTCATTTAATTAAGCCAACGTTAGCTTGTTCAGAAAATAAATAGTTATTATGTTGTGGCGATCCAAGTACTCACACAACATGAAAGAATGAAACAGAGAGGAATCAATAAAACACAAACACAGGTATAGTTGATCAATTATTATTTCGTTGTACAACAATCAATAATAATGAGGAAAACATTACCTCTGCTCTCAAGCAGTCCTACAGCAATGCCTTCTTCGAATATTCAGAAACACAGACACTTATAGGTTTCCTAAATGACACACGAACATGTTCCCTAATCATGTTTAACGCACACACATTGTCAGGTCTCCTAAACTTGGACGCACCAACATCAGAGCAAATGATGTAAGTTCCAGATGTCAAAAGGTCATTATCTCATGAAGTCTTTAGGAGCCTTGCAGGATATGAATTATCCAATTAACAAACTATATATATCGTCTGCACATGAGCGCACATACATTTCTTTACATTAACTAACACACCAACATCCTTATCGTTTCTTAGCTAATGCATGCTGGATATGAACCACTAACTAACAAGACTTTAACTGTATTATATCTGAGGAAGACCTCTCTTGGAGTTCCTCTGACCTTTGCCAATTTACTTAACATGGGTACATCTGCTGTTAATTGCAAAGACCATTGATAATTAGCAAAGAGACTCATAGGCCTCTTCCAATATCTGGAAACTGTAATTAAATCATAGTTATATTGAGAAGGTCCAAGACTTGACATAACATTCCCTCCTTTTATTAATTTAAGTTTCCAGATCATACAAAAAACTCTTACAGATAACCTACTGAGTTCCGCCCTTGAAAGCCCAAAATGACTTTCTGAAAAATACTTATCAATGGTTAATCATTTTACTCAAGGCAGAAATCACAGGTTGTACTGTACCTTACCTACTCACAAATAGCCAAAAAACCACCCTTTTGATTATACATAAAAGTGGAAGAAAAGACCATTTGCGCTAATCTACTTTTACTTAAAATGGGACATCGTTTTAGGAATATATATAAAAAACCTCTCTATAATTAAGAGGAAAAAAATGTACTTTGTCCATTCAAATGTAACACCCATGAATACATAAAAACACACGTATATTAGTGATAACATGTTTCAACACACTTCTTATTACTTATTGTAACAAGGAAAAACCCACAACACAATGTTATATTGATTCAAATATAATGAAATCCTAAACTAACCTAATCATAAATGTTATCACTTCCTATATTGGTTTACATGGCGCTGAGATCAGATAAGCTTATCATCCAGGTAGTCTTGTAAATCCTGAAAACAGTTATTTTCATCCATGTCTTTACATTCCTCATAAAACATTGCAGGAACTTGTACATCAGATTCAATAGCTACAGCAGTCAAAGAGGTAGTAACACATCTATTAATCATTGCCTTGATACAACTTACAAAACAAACAGCAAATAAACAAATCATCAGAAGTGTTACAATCACAGGAAGTACAAACTGCAATATTCTCGTTCCCCAAGACCCAAAAATACTAGCAAGCCAATCCTGGTCTGCTGCATCGAGTAAGCCAGACTTTTTACCTAGAGCAGATCTAAAATAGTCCAAGGCTGTAATAACATCAGTTAAATTATCTGTATTATCAGGAATCAATGTCATACAAGAACCATCAGTCAAATTTAAAGTTACACACAATCCCCCTGTTTTTGCCAACAAATAGTCTAAGGCTAATTGGTGTTTCAACAAAGTTAACCTGTGGGACTTTAAAGTGTCCTTGATGAGAGTGAAACCTTTTGTAGTTGCATTTGCAAAACCCCACATAGTATAAGATAGACTGTCGACATGGAGAGATAAGGTGAGTGTTCCTAATTGTGGGTAGAAGAAACTAAGTACTTTCTCATACCAGGGAACCTTATGACCAAATGAACCTGCCGAGAACGCAGAGAGTGACCTCTTTGTTCTGATATGAGTATCAGTCAATTCCAATGTGTCAGGTGATGATATGTTTAGCGCTGTATCCGACATATGAATTATATTAACCGGCAGTGTTAAATGAGCATAATAACAGCATCCTGACCAATATCTAGGCAAATAATAATAATAATTTGTCCCCCCACACATAAAAACAAGATCCTCCACAATACTTGTCGCCATATGTCCTAAACCCAGTCCCTCATCGTCAACAATGTTTATAACACGTCCCTTTCCTTGAAATGTATGTTGACTAGGATAACGGCCTACGTATACTGTACAATCAGCAACTCCCATGAATACAGTTTCAATTTTAAGCACACCTCTTTGATATGGAGGTACTCCATCTTGATAGCAAATACAATGGGATGGCTTCTCTGTCACATGTACTTGACCAACAGGCTCCGGTTTAACCTTAAGATCAGTTAATCTGTGAAGCCGGATAAGAGGACCATATTTATTAGGACCACATCCAGCGTCAAGGGGTTTTCCTACGTGCTGTGATGCAACACGTTCCTCATATTTGCAAAGAACAGGAAACAATTCATTTCTTCTGAGAGGCCTTGCTACAGGACTCATACAAGTACCCATGCTATTACAAGGTGGCATGACCACTGCTGTCATACCATTTTGTCCTGGAAAGGTGTGTTTTACCATATAAGACATCATCTCATACCAAACATTGACTTTCGAACCTATGGGTAGCAGGTAGTCCTCAATTTCTTCTTCCATGTCTTCACGGTTGATGATTGGCTCAATCAACACAGCTCTCTTAGTTCTTTCTGAAAGTTTTGTCAGTGAGTTATGTCTTTTCAGTCCTGACCCCTTAGGGTCTGCTGGCAATTGCTCCCGGGCAATACTGGAATTTGACATACCCCAAGTAAGTGCTAGCATCCATACTAGCATGGTCATCATGGCGAATCTATGGTCAGCCATCCCTGTCTCAAGGTATCGGTGCTTTCTTGCAATGGGACGCGTGTACCCAAGTGGTTCTCTCCTTCACTTTTACCGCAGTCGGTGTAGTAAGCAGAACCTGAAAGGGGCCTCTCCAGCGTGGAGAATGCCAGTGACGTCTCCTCAAGTCCTTCACCAGAATCCAGTCAGCTGGATGGTAGGGGTGATTTATCTTTCCGTCTTCCAAGGGTGTAGGAAGAGCTGCTTTGACCTGAATGGAGATAGAACTCAAAATCTGGGTTAGCTTCCTACAGTAGGCCACTATGGCCTCATCCACAAGTATCTGATCAGTACTCCTACCTTTGTACAGATCTTGACCCATAGGCATAGTTCTACCTGTCAAAACCTCATGTGGAGATAAACCTATGGTAGAGTGGTATCTTCCCCTCATATACATTAACACCAGGGGAAGACAGGAAACCCAATCCATTTGTGTCTCAGCTATCATCTTTGTCAGTTTGTTCTTTAACACCCCATTAGCTCTTTCAACAGCACCCCCACTCTCTGGATGATAAGCACAATGGCGTTTTAAATCAATGCCTGTCTTCTCTGCCAAAAATGATATTGTGTTGTTTACAAAATGAGGGCCATTGTCTGATGATAATTTTGTAGGGATTCCCCACCTGGGAATGAAATCCTGAAGTAAATGTTTTGCAGTTGATATTGCATCTGCATGTTTACAAGGAAAAGCTTCCACCCACTTAGAGAACATATCTACTACAACTAGACAATACTTATATCCTCTAGCCGGAGATAACTCAATGAAATCCATCATTAGATGTTGAAAAGGGCCACTTGGCACTGGAAATGCAGCTTGTGTTATGTGTTGTGACTTACCCACATTGTTTTGAGCACACACCAGACATCTCCTGCAAAAGTTTTCAGCTGTAGTGCTGAAACCAATTGAGTCCCAACTCTGTGCAATGAATTTAATCATACCTGTCTTGGAGACATGATCTAAACCATGAGAGAGCTTGGCCATGTAGGGAAAAAGTTGTTTAGGCAAACAAGGTTTGTCATTTGGACCTTTCCATACTCCTTCTGAATCATACTTACCTTGTTTCCTCCATGATGTTTTTTCCGCAGCACTAGCCATTGATTGAATGTCTTTCAGGGACATATGGGGATCGAAAACTGTCTGTGACTCAGCAGAGTCAAGAGGCATCTGAAGTGAATAAGTCTCACATGAAACAGCGGCAGACTTTGCTACAGAATCAGCAAAAGAATTTCCTTTAGAAACATCATCGGTAACCCGAACATGGGCTTGACATTTACATACAGCCACCTGAGATGGGAGTAAAATGGCATCAAGAAGATTATTGACAAGAAGGTGATGCTGTATAGGTGTGCCTTGTGATGTAAGGAAACCCCTGTTTTTCCACAGAGTTCCATAGTCATGCACAACACCAAAAGCATATCTGCTGTCAGTGTAGATGGTGACTGACTTTCCTTCTGAAAGAATACACGCTCGTGTTAAAGCAAAAAGTTCAGCAGCCTGAGCAGATAGGTGAGAAGGAAGTCTCGCAGACTCCACTACATCATGATCACTTACAACTGCATAGCCAACAGCTCCAACACCATCAACCCTACTAGCTGATCCATCAACATAATAAATAAGATCAGAGTTAGAGAGCGGTATAGTAGCAAGATCTTGTCTCGGAGTTACAGCTTCAGTAATTGCTGCCAAACAGTCATGAGGTTCACCATCTTCCTCCGTGGGAAGGAGAGTAGCTGGGTTTAACACATCACATCTTCTCAAGGTGACATGTGGCAAGTTCAAGATGTTGTAATAGTGAAGAGTAGAAGCAGGAGTAAAATGGGCCATTTTGGCTTGTAGAAGAATGGCAGCTACAGCATGTGGAACAAAAACAGTAAGAGGTCTGTAGGCTACCAAGGAGGCAGAAGCTGTGACAGCCAATGCTGCTGCAGCCACTGCTCTAGAACAAGTAGGAAGACCTCTCACAACTGCTGAAAGTCTCTGTGAATAGTAAGCAACTGGTTTAAGTTTGTCGCCATGTTTCTGAAGCAGGACAGCATTATAGTACCCATTCTTCTCATCCACTGCTAAGCTAAAATCTTTAGACAGGTCAGGTATGCCTAAAGCAGGAGCAGAAGCTAACGCTTCCTTCAGTTTTTCAAACGAGTCAGTAGCGTCAGAAGTCCAAGTCACTGAGTCGTTTGCAGTCAGTGTCGTCGCATGCGCAATGTCTGACAATGGTTGAGATAACTTTGCGTAATTACAAATCCATTGTCGACAATAGCCTGTGCATCCCAAAAAAGATAGCACTTGCTTTTTTGTCAGTGGTTTAGGTATTGACAATACCGCTTTAATTCTGTCTTTTCCAATTGTTCGTCTGTTTTGAGATATCTCATGTCCTATATAGTGCACTTCTTTTTTCACCAATTGGAGTTTTCGTAAGGAAGCTTTGTGCCCCTGTGAAGCCAAATAATGTAACAAAGCATTTGTGTCAACAGTACAATTCTCCTCAGATGTTGAGCATACCAACAAATCGTCAATGTACTGAATTAAGGTACTGTCCCTAGGAAACACAAAACCAGCCAAATTCTCTTGCAAGGAAGCTGAATATACTGTCGGCGATTCTGAATAGCCCTGTGGACATCGAGTCCACTTGTACTTTTTGTTTTTGAATGTAAATGCAAACCAATTTTGAGATTCAGGATCAACTGGAACACTGAAAAATGCATTAGCCAAATCTATCACAGTGAACCAATCTGCATTACCAGGTACTGAAGACAAAATTGTTGCTGGGTTAGGTACAACAGGTGCTCGAGCAAATACAGCTTCATTTACAGCACGCAAATCATGAACAGGTCGCCAAGTTTCACCATCAGCCTTTTTTACTGGGAAAAGTGGGGTATTACATGGAGATGTTGGCGCTGGAACAATTATTCCGTCTTTTAGGAGTTGCTCAATAATGGGAGCCATGCCTTTCTCTGCATCAGGTCTCAGGGGGTACTGCCGTTTATTAGGTCGGTAATCAGATTTAGGAACCACAACCATTGGTGTTGCATCCTTAATTAGACCCACATCATACTTATGAGTAGACCATAACTGTTCTGGGACCCCGTTCAACGCCGGGTGGTTTTTAATAGACTCAGGAGTGCTTGGGGAGTGGCATGCCATAAGATCAAAAAGCCCGTCAACAACCTCAGATTTCCTCAACTCTAAACCATTGTCATTGCATACAATAGTCAGGCCTAGCGCACACAGCAGATGTCTTCCTGCCAGATTTACTGGACAATCTGGCACAATCACGAATTGGTGACGTATATTTGAAACATCAAAATCTTTGCATTCAACTGGACATAGCTTAGTCACTCCACATTTTATAGGTGTGCCTGTAACTCCAATACAGGTCTTTATGTCCTTAGTCATCTCAAAATCCTCTGTTATTGATCTCAATGAAGATTCAGTTGCTCCTGTATCTGCCAACATCTCGTAGGTTTGCCGTGAATTGTTATTTTGAACATTGGAAGTTCTTCAGATTTGTAGCGAAGAGAAAGGTAGAACTGATTAGTTATTTCAGAAACATTTGTTTGGGGACTTTTACTATCTTCCTGTAGAATGGCAGTAGAATCTGAGGCTTGCTCAGGAAGTCATGATCTTTGAAATGGGCGGTTCTTGTTGGCAAATGGTCTATTTACTGACACATCTCCAGTTGGTGGGTATGATTTTCCTTGATAATTATCCCATTCCTGTGGTAGTATTTCAGTGCAATCCTGGGCCCAATGGCCTTTTTTATGACACCTGCGACAGGTATCTCTGTCTCCAAAGAAAGGTTTCCTTTCTTGTCCCCTCCCTCTATTTTCACCTCTTCCTCTGCCTTCACCTCTTCCTCTTCCTCTGTTTTCTGCTGTTGAATAATAAGCAAGTTGAACCATCTGAAGTTTCTCAATGTTCACTTTGGTCTTCTTTTCATTGTGATTATTATCATCCTGAACAATAGTTTCAGCATGTGAGCAGTATTTCTTTACATCAGTCAACCTAGCACTCTGCCATGCAACGCAATGCCTTACAAAAAGAGCTCTTATTTCTGGTAATAATCCATCCACCAAAGTCTGGACCAATTGTCTTTCCCATACTGAATCATCAACAGTAGTGGATGGTTGTTCATTTCCACTGTGTGCATTGAACACTTTAATCTTTCTTGAGAAATAATCATCAAACATTTCCCCTGATTTTTGTGTACATGTGTTCACAGTTGTCATATTTATCATTGGCTTGTATTTCATTTCTAGTGACTGGCGTAAAGCTGCAAGCTGAGTCTGATAGGTGGAAGTATTGTCAGTACTCCATGCAGCAGTTGCATCCCAATTAGCAGGTCGGACTTCGCCCCAACCAAGACCCATCTTAGTTGAGCAGACATGGTCCATTTCAGCTGAAGTAGGTCTGCACTGTGTCACTATTTTTTCCAGAGCGTTGGCAAATACTTTCCCATTATTCTTTGGTTCTGGAAGTTTTTCAATAATGGCTTGTAATTCTGCAACTTTCCATGGCCTGTAAACATGCTGTACGCCTCCCGTACCGTTTGGACATTCTATCATTGGTCCAAGCATCAAGTTGTTTACTTCAGACTGTTCTTCAGGCACAGATAAGAATTGTGGCTGTGGTGGTGCAGCTGACTGATAAACAGTTCCTCTTCTTGTCTTTCCATTGTTTGGAGTAGTACTGGCCCAGAAAGGGAAAGGGGATTTTACTGTGTTTGGAGAAGCAGGCTGCTTCATAGCTTGTTCTAGCAGACCCCTGTATGGTGGGGGTGATAAAGCCCCAAGGTTATTCACAGCAGTCTCAGCTTTGTTTACATTATCTCCTCCTTCAGCTCCTAAGTCTATCAGCAGATGAGGTTGCTGTGCAGCAGGCTGATCTCTGCTAATTTGTTGTGGAGGCTGTATTGGACAGTCCAGATCAAAGTCAACATTGTGAACACTGATCATCGTTGTTTTTGGTCGGCTATGAATCATCTGATTCGTGTGGCTGACCTTTCGACCCATGGCGCTCCAGACCCCAAGGCACTCTGTCATGTACTCAAATCCCAATCAGGGGGGGCAAACGGGCGAGGCTGATCAATGAGGTCTTTCAACATTGCTATGTCAGAATTTTCAAAAGAGCCATCTTGAGACCATTTTGGCTCAAAATCTGCAACAACCCTACAAAATGGCATTGTGTAATAAGTTGAGCCTGTCACCTCTTCAATCAGGCCACGAGGAGTCATTTTTATCATCTTTTCACTTACATCATCAGTACTCAATGAGACAAACACTCTAACGCTCTTACAAACTTGCTCAACCCTCTTCCTATTTTCAGCTTCCTTTTCCCAAAGTTTCAAAATCTCAAGCTGTTTAGACCATTTCTTATTAACTTTTTTACAGGCACTTACTTTAGCTTTTTTAATCTTTTCTTCAAATCTTTTCGACATTCTTTTTCGCAGTGATATCAAAGAGGCATGGTGAAAACTCCCACTTTGAGGAAATCCCAAATTGCCATGCCATTTTGGCAAAAATGTTATGGCTGATTTACCATATTTGTCATACATACACTTGGCAGGACCCTGAAGGTCCTTCTGACGGCTGCTATTAGTGCCCATAGCAACCCCTTAATGATTTGTAACCCTTTGATTTAGTTAATCTTATTTTAACCTATATATCATATATATATAACAAAATGTGTTGTACTCTATATTTATTCTAGGTGAAAATAAATACTAAATCTTTTTATTTTAATATAGCTACTTCATATGCTCAGTAAATCTCTTTTTACTTTCCCTTAATGTTACTGTATGTAATATAATTTTCCCTTAAAATATAATTAAGTACAATTCTTAATCAATGACAAATACCATGAAATTCACAATGCAATGCAATGGTAACAATCAGTTCTCAAAACTTCTCATAAAAACCACAATGTGACATAACTGTATCCTACAAAGACTATGCTAAAAGCAACAAATTATTGTTTCTTATTATTTCAATATAGCTACTACGTCAAATCACACATTGATCTATTAATTCCAATGTATTCACTCCAACTTCAGATCACTCTTTGATCTTCCACTCCTTATTTTTAAACTCACTAAACATTCAGCAGTCCTTCTTTCAGGAATTAGACGAAAGAACAAGCAGACACACTCCGAGCTGCTGCTCGACAATTAGAGCAGAATCAGGAGAAGGGGGGGGAGATACTTTCACAGACAAATACAGACACACCCCGGCTGGAGCTCTCAGCTTTTTCAGAAGAAAGGGGGGCTTCTTTGACCAACAAACAACAAACTATGGTATACCAAAAACATTTAGCGCTTTATCACAGACTCTACATTACGGCCTGACAAAACATGGAAAACTCCATTTTGTATATGTGAATTCACAGAGTCGCCAGGCAAGTTTTATACTTTTAACTCCCTGAACTCAGATCGGGCTTATTAATCTCTTAATTACCGAACGGACCGGATGTGCACTTGGCTCGCAAAGCAAATCATACCCCCTCAGCCAAATGAATATCTGAACCTTAAGACAATCATTAGGATCTTCTCAGGCAGAATTCACGACTACGAGGTCAGATACAGTGATTCCTCCAGCATAACATGTCCTTACGGCTAGCAAAGATCATATCCCCTCAATCAAACCCTTAGCTTCTCAGGCAGATTACGAGGTCAGATACAGTGATCTCTCCAGTATAAACATTTATCAACATAAAACAAGACCAACAAACAAAACAAACAATCAACAAACAAACAACAGATCTCAACCATAACTGTGCAAATATCTCAAATCCACTCCTCTGCATCTTCCTTTTAACCAATACAACTTCAAAAGTCATTTAATTCCAAATACGTTTTGCTTACTGTGAGTTGGTATTTCTTCTGTGGAAGTCCCAAGTCTGGTTTCTCAATTCTTTGAGTTTACCACAGCCATCTCAGGGCTGCCTGGCCAAGGGGAGTTGAGACCCCCAGAGAAGGAACACAGCAACTTCCAGCATTGGCAATCTCGGTAGGACCTCCAAAATGTTGTGGCGATCCAAGTACTCACACAACATGAAAGAATGAAACAGAGAGGAATCAATAAAACACAAACACAGGTATAGTTGATCAATTATTATTTCGTTGTACAACAATCAATAATAATGAGGAAAACATTACCTCTGCTCTCAAGCAGTCCTACAGCAATGCCTTCTTCGAATATTCAGAAACACAAGACACTTATAGGTTTCCTAAATGACACACGAACATGTTCCCTAATCATGTTTAACGCACACACATTGTCAGGTCTCCTAAACTTGGACGCACCAACATCAGAGCAAGATGATGTAAGTTCCAGATGTCAAAAGGACATTATCTCATGAAGTCTTTTAGGAGCCTTGCAGGATATGAATTATCCAATTAACAAACTATATATATCGTCTGCACATGAGCGCACATACATTTCTTTACATTAACTAACACACCAACATCCTTATCGTTTCTTAGCTAATGCATGCTGGATATGAACCACTAACTAACAAGACTTTAACTGTATTATATCTGAGGAAGACCTCTCTTGGAGTTCCTCTGACCTTTGCCAATTTACTTAACATGGGTACATCTGCTGTTAATTGCAAAGACCATTGATAATTAGCAAAGAGACTCATAGGCCTCTTCCAATATCTGGAAACTGTAATTAAATCATAGTTATATTGAGAAGGTCCAAGACTTGACATAACAATTATGTCACTTACCTTTCACTAGGAGAACCTGACTGTTGAAGTATTCATTTTCCCAAAGAATTTGATATAGAATATCTCTTTGGTAGGTTTTGAAATCAAAATGTTTGATGAAAGAAATTGGGACAACTGCTTTGTAGCCATCAGTGTATTTAACATACGCAAACATCTCTAACAATAGTTATCTGCTATCTAATCTTGGTTTCGCGCCGCTGTCTCAGAAAAGAAAACAAATAAAAAACAACTGCTCTTTAATTTGTCTTTTGTTTGACCAATGACCCCCGGCCTTTGATTTGTTATCGTTACGTTGCTGTGCCATTGAAAATAATATGATACATAAACACAGCTTGAGGTGCTCACTGCTGCTCTTTGATTGGTGTGTTGCTTGACCAATGACCCCCGGCATTTGATTTGTTATCATTACCTTGCTGTGCCATCGAAAATAAGAGAGAGAGACCGGTAATTGTTGTTGAGAGAATAGAGAATAAATTAAAAACAGTTATGAAATACTATAGGACAGTACAACAAGAATACATTTTAAAAGGAGAGTGATTTGTAAATAAGCATAAAGAAAATCTGTTTCATAAGTGTTAAGAGATGTATCCATAGATCTCTTCATTTTGCTCTCAAAGCTTTGCACCAGATTGATGCTTTTCACTTAAATATTAAAAAAGAAATCCCCCGGACCCCCCTAGATGATGTTTGGTACACCCCCACCTAAAAACATTGTTCACATGGATAGGATACTAAATACACTTATATGGGCTTCATCCCAAACCTGTGTACATATGAATAGTGGACATAATTTCTCACTGCGGTTAATGTTAACAGCAAATTAACATTAATGTTGATTTTTTAAAGGTCTATAAGTTATGGGTTTATGGAGAGTCCAATTGGTTAAATAAATAAACAATATTAAGAGGCAAACATACAAACCTAACTTTATAACATTTACTGCACTGACAATACATACCTGACTGGTGCTGTAATCTTACCATGTTGCTTCCTGATTTCTGTCTTCAAACATCATTTTGTGGGATTTTTGTCAATCAGATCAGATGGTGTTATAACTGGTGTTATCACTGACATCCAATCAGTGAGCACTTCATGATGCAGATGATAAGAGACACCACAATTTGAATGTTCCTTTACACATGATAGCGTACATGTTAGATTAGAACGCTAAATGTATATAAGAAGAAGAAGGATTTTGAAGATTTGAAGATGATGTTCATGCAACATTATTTTACTGTTTAGATGTCAACACGAATATACAAAGATTACCTGGAGCCTTGTAGTAGCTCAGAAATACCAAGATCTACACTCAGAAGAATTTGTCAACACGAGACAATAACTGAGGTATGTATCCTCAGTGTACATATGGCATAATTGTTTTTCATTTTATCCTGATCCTCCATCTAATGTCTTTCTTGAGTTGTTATATTTACCAATGAATATATTGGTAAGATATGATCTTTAATGAGTGATATAAAGTATGTGATGCCATGTTTGTGTAATGTGTTTGTCATGTCTTATAACAAGGATGAGACGCCAGCAGATCATTTGATACATGATAGTGACGAAAGTGACAATGAGAGATGGCAACATGCGATTGAGGTAAATATTTTTGAATTAATTTTTCCTGTACTTAAAGTGTATCTGAACTTGAATAATTTAAACGTATATCTTTCTCTAAAAGAATCAGGTCTCTTCAGAAAAGGAGAGTCTGCAACTTGGGATCGAAGTATGTACTCTCAAATTACTACCACCATGGTTTTGCATGGTTATTCAGTTGCAATTAGTGGAAGTTGTCTTGTATGTGTTACACATTGCTTTTCTTTAAGTGTATTTCATCTCTTGATAAGGATGATGCCGACTCAGATGATTCATTACAGTCAAGAGAAGAAAGTAGACATGAGAGAAGGTGGCCTGCAGCTGAAGTAAATAACAGTTGAATTACCTATTATTATTATTATTATTAGTATTTTCTGGAAAAATACTTTTTAGTTGGCTGGAGGTTGTGTATTATGTATATTTCGCGCAAGTTTAATGCAGTTAATTGACTTAATGCAACATTTCAGACTGAACAATGTTATCTTAGTAGCATGTTGAGCACTGTCCAGACAGTCAGCACTTTCATTTAACTAGCTACTGACTCCAAAATATTTAATACAAATATATGAATTATATTATTTATAACTTTTGGCAAATTAAACATGGTATACAAACAGAATAATAGGGCTGTCGTCCAGTTGCCAACTATTACATTAATAGAAAACTATTTTGATAATTGATTTATAATTTTGAATAATTTATTTAACCCTTTAACTACCAGATCAAGAAACATTTTGTGCATCAAGTTATCTAAATATGTTCAGTAAGTGCTCTGACACTAAAATATGTCAAAAAGGATATGGTTACCTTCCAAAAGTTGACCAAAAAGAGTGATTTCTTCAGAGATTTTTTAGCATGCCAACTTCCTCAGTGGAAGCTAGCTGAAGGGCATTCTGTTTGAACCACAGTGACATCTAGAGGTTGTTTTGTGCATAACATGTCAACCAAAGGGTAGAGCTGGCTGAATCAGATGGAGTTACACTTTTTTTTTTTTTTTTCAACAAGATATCAAGACACAAAATGTGCTCTACCAAATGGTGGTGCTGGCAGTTAAAGGAGAAGAAAATTAAAAATCCAAATACTCTGATTCCAGCTTCTCAAATATTTTCTGGTTTCTTTAGTACTCTATGACAGTAAACTCAATATAATTGGGATGAGGTCTCTTAGTAAGGAGAAGATAAGACATTTGAGGACGTCATCTTGGATTTTCGGAAACAGTGCTCAACATTTTTCACACTTTCTGACATTTTATGGACCAAACAACTATTCACTTTATCAAGAAAATTATCAACAGATTAGTCGATAATGAAAATGATAGTTGCAGCCCTACATCATTGTCAACTCTGTGTCCATACATTACTTCCGCCATTTTCATGGTTTATACTTTATGAAAGTAAGCTGATCAGTCTAATATACTAACCATAGTTTTTTCAAAAGGAACACGAGGTCTCTTCAGATGAAGTGTCACAAGTGGGAGATCAGACTGCACATGAAAGTCAGCATACTGTGATTGAGGTACATTCTCCATTTTTGAAGTCGAATCACTATGTGTGGCTACACTGTCTATGCTGCAGCTAACACTGTGTGCGTGACGTGAACCATAGTGTGGCTATGGGCGGAACATTTCACCGGCAAAAAATCTGATATGTGAGACAGATCTGCCAGTCACTGTTAGCCGATCAGCTGAAAACCGGCCTTTTTAGATCAGTGGCCAATCGATCGGTGCATTTCTAATTAAAATATCTAATATCTTGTGCCAAATTTGAAAAAAAACACGTCTTTATCAATTACCAAGTTCAAGTCTTCAACTTCTGAGTGTGAATGCAGTCAATAATCGAGTCGAGTCATGGGTCTGAGTCCTGGACTTGAGTACTACAACACTGACATTCTCTCATTGTATATTTGAATATTTCATGTCCTTTTAAACGTACTAATGTACATGTCATCTCCTTTACAAGGACGAGGCCCACTCAGATTACTTACAACATGTGACAGATATATCTGGACATGACAGACGGCATCTTGCAAATTAGGTACATTTTCAGAATGAAATCTTTTGATTATAATGGGACCACTCGGAAATTATTGTGACATGTGAGAGATAAATGCCACCTGGAAGGTCACCAAAGTTATGTTTCTCTGGTGTCCAGTATTTTCACACGCAATTATCTGCCAGTGTAATAGGAACGTAAGTTACACTACCAAAAAGTTTGCTATAGAGCTCCTGATTCAGTTTTTCTACCAGGAGCAGGAGAATCTACAGTACCTTATTAACGCAGTTCCTGTAGGCTTCTCCTTCAATGTGTCACCCATCTGCATATCAACTTAGACTCATAAAAATGTAGCATATAAAATGCTGTTGCTTTAAGTCTCTTGCTTTTGTTAAATGTGCAAAGTATAGCAATTTATTTCGGAGCAAATATACGAATTCAACTTGTGCTGAATTTCATTATCATTTCTGTTTTTTTTTGTATGACCTGTTGAATTACCAGTATTCAACAAGTGTTATGTGCAGAGCAAAACCAACCATGAACCACATCGTTGCATTCATACTTTTTCAGGAACGTGGTTCTTTTACAGAGCCTCGTTAGCTTATTGTGCTACATGTCACAACCTTTTGACTGAATTTATTTACAATGTAGCATAAGGTCAAGAGGATGTGATATTAAGGACAACAAGCTAGCTTAGCTCTAAACAGAACCTCGTTCTTATGCATGTGCAGTAGCGTCTGATGTACAAGGAACTGCTCTACAGAGGTTTATTTCTCTAAAGCTGTTCCTGTCACAGTTCTGCTTTCTCACTCTATTTTCTGCATTAACATTCCTTAGTCCTGGTAGCCACACCCTGTCTCTCTCTCTCACTCTGTTACACCCATCAGCTCCATTAGTATATAGGCCCACTTCACTTTCACCTCAGTGCCAGATCGTACTTTGCAGCATGCCAGTCTTTCCCGCATTACCTTCCAGATTGCTCTCCCGGTTTCGACCCTGCCTGTCCCTGACCAGCCTGCCTCGCCTGTTTCCTGACCCTGCCTGTACCCGGACTATTCTGCCTTGCCTGCTCCCTGACCCGGTCTGTACCTGCGACTCCCGTCTTGCCTTCTCCTGGAACCCTCGCCTGTCCCCGACCAGCCCTTTGCCTACTATCTGCCTTTTCGTCTCCTACCAGTTTATTGCTTTAAATAAAGCTGGTTACCGACTATCCCTGGTTTCCCGTGTGTTGCATTTTGGTCCTCAGCTCGTTTGTGACAGTTCCAATGTTTAGCCATTGCCTTCTGGGTGAAAGAACATGCACCCAGTGCAGAGGTGTGTCTCAATTACATGTTTGTAATAGCTTTTGGGAAGCAACGGAGGTCTACAGTACAGAGGAATAAAATATATCAGGCTTTGGATACACACACAATACTTGTACTGTAAGTGGGATCAATTTATTGTTGGTTTGGCTCTGCACATAAGATTTGTTGACAAAATAAAAATATAGAAGATCAACAGATTTATCCTTTAAACCACCAACTTCAGAAATAGTTTCAAGTAAATAATCAGCATAGTGGATCCATGATTAAGGAAGAAACATTAATTAACGTTGTATGAAAATGTTATGAAAGTTGTCAAAATAGTGTTTAATATGTCACTTTTCTTGCTAGGCTTTGACTTCATCAGATGATGATGTAGACACATTGCAAGAGAGCATGTCATCAGAAGAAGATTCAGAGTCACAGGAAGATATCAACATGGACTGTTCAAATGATCCATTTGGAAATGGAGTAAACGGGGACATGGACAGACCTCTGGTGGCCACAGGTACAACATCAAGGGCTGAGGCATTACTGATGATCATGACCTATGCTGCAAGGCATCAAATAACTGGATCTGCGCTTGATGATTTGCTTAAACTTATCAATCACTTATTTGGGCAAGATGTTGTACCAGGGTCAAAGTATGCCTTTAACAAAGTGTTTCAAAATAACATGGATAAAGTCGACTTTCATTTTTACTGTAAGGCCTGTAAAGCCAATTTGGGAAGTCAAAAAGATGTGTTAGAGAACAGTGTCACACAGTGTTCAGGATGTAATTCACCAGTTGACCCAAACACCCTTAACAATGGGAGCTTCTTTATCAGTATCCCAATAGCTCCCCAGATTCAATACATTCTGCAAAATCCAGAGCTACAGAGCAAATTGAGCTACAGGGTGGACAGGCCAATCATCAGACATTTATGACGGTGACCTGTACAAAGCACTGTCAGCACCAGGTGAAATGTTATCAGATCCTAACAACCTGTCATACACGTTCAATTCAGATGGTGCACCTCTTTACAAGTCCCTCCAAATGTTCCATCTGGCCCATTCACCTTCACCTCAATGAGCTGCCACCAAACACTAGGTTCAAACACGTGATGTTGGCTGGGTTGTGGTTTGGACCAACAGAGCCTCAGATGCATGTTTTTCTCAAGCCTTTTGTAGATCAAGCAAAAGTACTTGCGACCAAGGGAGTGTCATGGAGAAAGGATGGGAACGTTTTCATCAGCAAAGTTGTAGGTGTCTGTTGCTGTGTTGATTCCAAGGCAAGACCAACAATGCAGAACTCTACACAGTTCAATGGATATGTTGGCTGTGGTTTCTGCCTCTACCCAGGCACACTTGTAAATAGACAAGTAAAATACACTGTCACAGATTCAGATTACCCTGACAGAGATGCTGAGAGCATGTTAAATGACATGGAGGAAGCTCTCATCCTACAGAAAAACGTGAGGGGAATAAAAGGCCATCTCCTTTGATAATATGCCTTGCTTTGACATTGTGTGGGGCTTTGTCCCTGATTACATGCATGCTGTCTTGTTGGGTGTGGCAAGGCAGCATTCAGCTCTTCTACTTGAGAGCGCAGATGAGCCATATTACATTGGCGACCCAAGTACATTAAGAGTTTTGAATGAGAGACTCCAAAATATCAAACCACCACACCTTATCACTCGACTTCCCAGGGCCATCTCGGATTTCAAGTTCTGGAAAGCATCAGATTGGAGGTCATGGTTGTTGTTCTATAGTTTGCCATGTCTAGAAGGACTCATAGATGTGAAATACACAAACCATCTTTGCCTTCTTGTTTCAGCAATCTACCTGCTTTTGCAAGAGGAAGTTAGTTTTGAGGAGGTCAACAAAGCTGATGAGATGCTGTTAGAATTTGTAATAAGATTTCAAGCACTGTTTGGGGAGGCTGCCATGACCTCAAATGTACATCTTCTGACACATCTGGCCAAGTCTGTGAAGTTGTTGGGTCCCTTATGGGCGCACTCTGCCTTTGTTTTTTGAAGGCGCTAACGGGAGTCTTCTCAAGTTGGTGCATGGCACAAAGGATGTACCTAAGCAGATTGTGGGCACATTTTTGCTCCACAAATCCTTTCCATATTTCGCATCCAAACACAGAGTAAGTGACCGCGTTTTTGGTTTCTGTAGTCAAATGACTGAGTACTCTAAGGTTAAAAATTACAAACAATTCAGCAATACCAATGTTCTGGATGGCGGACATGTCAAACATCTCACACAGCATGAGCACCAAGCTTTTGTCGCAGCAGGCAAACAGCCTCCAGATAAAATCCTCTCACACAAGAGAATGATTCACCAAGGTCTTTTTTTACCAGCCGTGATTACAGTCGAGCAAAGAGACGCAATGACTGGTGCGTCAGACTGTCTGATGGATCTCGGGGGGAGTTGCATCAGATTGTCTCTTATGATGTAGATGGAAGAAGTGAACTTGCCTTGCTTTTCATCCCATTTTACACACTTCCGGTGCTTGTGTATTGGTCAATATATTATGAAAGCTTGAGTCAACATTCTTAAAAAAGTTTGAAGAAAAATTATCAATAAATATGCTATGGAAACAAGTAAATGTTATTTAAACATAGTTTTAGCATGCTACAAGCAATACACATTTGCAGATTCTAGAGATTTTCCCTGTGCACTGCATTGTTCTGGGTTTTTACAACATTTTAAATAAATTATTATTAAATGTGAGTTTAACAGTCTGCTTTTAATCAGATTGTAATTTTGAATCTGCTGCAGTAGGGCGGCAGCAAACAATTATTTTCATTATAGTTAATCTGTCCATTATTTTCTTGTTTAATCGATAATTTTTTTGTGGTCCATAGAATGGTAAAAATATGCCCAAATCCCAAGGTGATATCTTCAAATGTCTGGTTTTTTCCACAACCAAAAAATATTCAGTTCATTGTCATAGAAGACTATAAACCGGAAAATATTCACATTTTAAAGTGACTTAATACGATTAATTGATTTTCCAAATAGTTGTAATTTAATAGTTAGCAAATAATTCATTAATTTAGTAATTGTTGCAGCTCCAATCTGGGGTACGTGTTTTATTGATGTATTTTCTTTTAATGTAAAGATACAAGTGGGTCCTGAATTGTGTTAATGTATTGCTTGATTATTGATTTAATGATGAAATATCATTGTTTGCCATTTCTTGTGTGTCATGTCTTTAATGTAAACAAACTGTTAAATTAGTAATTACAGTTTGTCAGTGATTGTCAGGAACACAATTGTCTGAAAATCCTATATAAAACATTCTGATATGACAGACGGACCTCTGTATTGCATTCTTATGAAAGGGAACTATACTTTAAAAGGCAACATGCTACCATTAAAGTACTTTTTACTACTACTACTAGTATTTGGCTTACTGCATTTCTTATTGTTATAAATGTTCTTGAATTGTCCTTGAGACTCAAATGTTGGAACCTACTACTGTTGTGTGAATAAGATGAAAAAAGGGATGTGATTATTTTTACACATGACAATTAAAATGTAAATGTTTTTTTAAACTTATTTATTCTCTCTCTAAAGAAATTGGTGTTGGTATGCATTATTGCAGGTTTGTATTATCACCAAAAATCTTACTTACAGATGGAGCATCTTATTTCAGACTCCAGCATACAGCTTCCTGCCTACTACCAGCCAGTTACCTGCCTAAGACCTGCCAAAGACCAGTATCTGGGAATGTTAAGCCCTCCCACTATTTTCCAGAGGGCGTTGCCAGATTTTCAATTTCAGGATTTAACCAGGAGATGGCGCTATATATTAAATAACTATGGCCAAACTAAGACTTCGTTTTTCACAAGAGAAAATGCAGATATTATATAAAAAACTAAAGTTAAAATCTTGTTTTTAATGCCCCAAGAGCAATAAAAACACTTGTTAAAAAATCCTGTGAGTGAGGCTTTCATAAATTGCATTTAGCTGACGCTTTTATCCAAAGCGACTTACTATTTAATAAATGATAAATGATTATTCATAACAAATATGTGTGATTATTATTCATGCTATATACTGATATAGGCTAAGTAAGCAATCAATCCTGCAATTAACCCTTAGTTGTTCAATATATTTATTCAGACAATGTGAGTAGAAATACAGAAATTCTGCTCCCACCTAAGGCCAACGTTGACATCAGAGCATGTCCTATGGGCTTAGCCCCGGACAGGTACAACAGGTATTCACTCAGAGGGGGTACTAAATGCCACCCATTTACATGTAGGCAAACAAAATCAACATACAGTAGGGGGGTGGGGGATGGTGAATCAGCTATGTTACTATTTATAATGTTATTGTTGTTACAACAGAAGATGTTTTTCTTTATATTGAAGTTAAATGCATCAATCTGGTGCACTTTGAGGTCAAAATTAAGAGATTTATGGATACCGCTGGAAAAAGCTGTGTGTGAAAGTTTAAATCTTCCTTATTGAGCTTTAAAACAAATGAATAACGACTATATATAATAATAAAATAAACACCGGCTGTTGTTATGCCTGCTGTAACGTTAAATTACTCCGTTCTCCGCTTAAGTAATTATGCCGTTACAAGCTTCATAGTTGTATTTATCATCTAAATTTGCCGAAACAAGTTTAATATTCTGAAAGCCAAGACTTTGTTTATTTGAAATCAGATGAAAACAAACTGTAACGGACCCTGCCGTGTTATCTTGATATTTCCGGCACAGACCCTTTCATACCGGCAATGCGCGATAAACAACAGGAACTGCGACAGCATAAATATGCGAACACAAACCTACAGACTGCTGGAGAAGAGATATCACAGGGGGGGTTGGGACACACACATTCCGATGGCCAATTAGTTTTAAACAAAGAGTATAGCCTACTCAACAGTGGGGGCTGGTGAACGGTATGGTCAATGTTTGTAAACACTGTGACATTTTGACTTTATTTGATCATTTCAGTTAAAAACTAATTTAGTAATTTACAGGAAAGGAGTGCACGCTACTAAAGAGACACGCTACCATGGAAACCAAACAATGGTGTTGCTGTATTGAAGTCCGAGTGGAAACAGTCATATTTGGAGCGTTATGTTAGAATGAAACAGCCAGTTAGTGTTACTTCACTAACTGTAAGCTTGTCACTCAGAGTAACCTACAGTTAACTTAACTGTTGGAAAAGAAAGATCAGGGGGGGGGAGAGAGCTGTGGGTGATGGGCCATTAGGTGTGTAAACACACAGCTGAGAGCTGCCGTTTCATTCTGACTGTTTAAAAAACGGTAACAACGGACTATTTTTCTTGGCGGATGCATGTCAATTTAAATCAATACATACAACTATTTTTTAAATCAATAAAAACATTTTCTAAATCCATAAAAGCATTTCAATTAATATTGGGAGTCATGTCGTTACTTTGTTGAGAATGTGGCCATGTAATAAGCGGGATAATTTGCAGCGACTTGGTCATTATGGGGAAAAATAACACCCAGGGATCAAGATCCCTCCGCTACGCGGATCTTGATTTGCCTGACAAGGCTCCATTAAAATATAAATATGTTTAGTGAATTACTGAGTTTAGGCACGTTAATAACATTTTAATGAAGTTGAATACAGTATATTCATATTTGTCAGTGATTTCATGTCAATTCGGCGAACATAAACATAAATGATCGTGGTGAAGATGATGATTAAATTAGGATTAAAAATCGAGAGCCGGCTGCTTTCCTCTCGTTCGTTTTTTTCGACTAAACAACATTATTTTGTTAAATAACAACATGGTGATGTTTTGTAAATGATTACATGTCTTATTTAGCACAGACTATGATCCGTGACATATGGATCTTAACAAAGATCCGCTATACATTAGTACCAGACATACTGTACATCCAGCTTACTGTATCGAAGTTGATTTCACATGAGCTCCAGTGTGGAACCCCACTGCACCCCTGGTGGATCAATGATCCATTGCAGCTGGCTTCACAATAATTACATTTATTTATCACGGGGGCAGTCTCAAGTCAGACTGGGGGCAGGCTCTTCATCACGGGCCGTTCACGGGCGACCACGACCCTCGCGTTTCAAACTGTCCTAAATTAGCTGCTACATCTGTAAAACAACACTAAAATAAACACTACAATACAACTTGTTATTTGACACACACAAGGTTGTTCATTTGTGTGTATAAATATACAACACAGGCTATATATATATATATATATATATAAGTATAATTAATACAACTGTTAATTTGATTAGAGCTTTGACACATATATCTTTATTTATATATGTATAAGTATGACGACTTCTCGGGCGATATCATATGGTATAGCTAATTAAAAACGTGTTGTGCCCACATGCAAAGGTTGTAAACTCTGGCTTATCCCTGCGTGGTATTATAGTAATAGCAAACAGCAACGTTCAACTCCTTTAATGGTATATTGCAAGTGCAATAAGAAGCTACAGGGACGTTAATCTACGTCGGTAATTTAACTTTATTTAATACAAGATTTACATCATACAGCCCATGTAGTATAATATTTTACAAATTATGAATTACAGCAAACATGTGCAATATATCCATTATTACAGCTCCGTGGGCTGGCAGTAAGGCGATATGGGTCCGTTCTTATTGTGCATCCATGGGTAAAGATAAACGCATGTAGTGCTGAACACGTAACATGAACGTGCCGGGCGGCGCGGTCCCGTGGGTTAGATGCACGTTCATAATGCAGAGGGAAATATCTCTCAGAATAACGTTATTAGCACATTTTTACAACTTAAGGAACGAATGTTTTAATAAGGGCTATACAAGTGCTCATACTGGGTAGTTTATTTAGTTTAAAAAAAATTATCCAACGATTTACAGACCACTCTTTCCCCATGTAAGTCAATGGGAAAAAGTGTTTCGGGCCTGGCAACCAAAATGGAAGTGTAGTACCGCCGTTTGGCCACCACGAATATTTTCATCTGAGTCCGGCGCACTTCCTGGGGGCTTGGTTTGGAGGCGGAGGCGGGACCAAACATTACATGTAAAGAAGGGGGTGTACAGAGGCTTTGGATAATTAACTTTTGGAAGAAAATAAGTTAAATGAATTGTAAGTTTAGTGAGTACATTATCAATATAACGTTATATTAATGTTAATTATTGATGATGATTGAAAGGTTACTTAACCCTTTGGAGTCGACCGTCACGCCGGCGTGATCAGATCACATGACCTGTTCAAGCCGGTGCCGCATAAAAACAACGGTCCGGACAACATTGCCGTGTGTTTCCCTCGAAAGTACTGGCTTGAAACGATATGCCAGTCTTTGTTTCATGCAAAAAGACCCAGTAAACATGGAGATACGATGATATAAAGTTAATACAAATATATTTCAAAAGTATGGAAAATGGAAGCACATATTTTAATATCTTCGCCGTATTTTTATCATTTTACGAAACGGAAAAGACTGGAAACTGTAGATCCTGCTCACAGACAGGAGGTGTGTCTGTTTCCCTCGAAAGTACTGGCTTGAAACGATATGCCAGTCTTTGTTTCATGCAAAAAGACCCAGTAAACACGGAGATACGATGATATAAAGTTAATACAAATATATTTCAAAAGTATGGAAAATGGAAGCACATATTTAAATATCTTCGCCGTATTTTATCATTTTACGAAACGGAAAAGACTGGAAACTGTAGATCCTGCTCAACAGGATGTATTTACCAGGGAGGGGGTGAGGTAATCAGGTAAACGGAGTGATACGAAGCGAGACGAAAAGAGACGAAGAAGGACGGCGGGAACCGAAGAGAGACGGCGGGAAATGGAGAGAGACGAAGATATACGAAGACAGGCGGCGGGAAACGAGGAGAGACAGCGGGAGACGAAGAGAGACAGCAATTTAAATAAAGTGACAGGCAAACATTGAGAATTTAGATATAGTTAGATAGATTTAGATAGATAGTTTTGAAGATTCAGCTATGATGAAGAGAACTCTGAACGTGAGTCAAGCTATAAGCTTGTTTTTTGACATGGAGGAGGAGGAGGAGGAGGAGGAGGAGGAGGAGGAAGAAGACAGTTCACCCTCAGAGTCAGAGAGTGATGATGGAGTGGATGACCCTTTGTTTGTGATTGACAAGAGGTAAGAAGTATTTCTTTATGAAAACTTTTAGATACAGTATTGGTATTGATAGAATACTTTTTGTTATAATAATATATATAATCTTTTTATATATATATATATATATAAATCAGGATTATAACCGTGTTTATATATATACAGCTCTGGAAAAATTAGGAGACCATTGTAGTATTATCAGTTTCTCTGGTTTTACTATTTATAGGTATGTGTTTGAATACAATTATGTCTCTTTTTCCAGAGCTGTATATAAATATAAATAATGACAGTAATTATATAAGTTAATAAAATATTGAATTTTCCTGAATCTTTGTACATGTTTTATTGTCATGTACATGTACAGAGATGATGAGCAGCCTGGACCATCAACTGAGACACAGAGTAGGCGTGGTAGAGGACGTGGTAGAGGACGTAGAGGACATGGGAGAGGACGTGGGGGAGTAGACCAGTCCAGGTCCAGATCTCCACAAGCCCAGGCAGTACAGCCACAGCCCTGGCAAACAGCTGCTGAGCCTGATACTGCCCCACACACCAGTAGGTTTGTGCCCCGCAGAACACCAGGAGCCCAGGTCCCAGGTGATATGTCACCCCTGGACTACTTCCAGTTGTTCTTCACCAGGGAGACAATGAGAAAACTCTGCATAAATACCAACCGCTATGCAGCAAAAAAACTAAATATGGGGAGAAAATTTAAGTGGGTTGAAGTTGGTATTGAGGAACTATACCAGTTCCTTGGCCTCCTCATATACACCGCCCTTGTGCCTTTGTCTTGCATACAAGACTACTGGAAGCAAAACCACATCATGTCTGTGCCGTTTCCAGCCATGGTGATGACAAGAGACCGATTCAGGGCCCTTATGTGGAATATCCACCCCAGTGATCCAGAAGAGGATGTAAAGAATGACCACAAAAAAGGAACACCACTCCACGATCGATTGTTCAGGGTCAAGCCTCTAATGGACCAGATCAAAAGTGCCTGCCAGGCTCATTATCACCCAGGAAAGAATTTGGCTGTGGATGAGAGGATGGTAGCCACTAAGGCAAAAACTGGGATGACTCAGTATATGAGGGACAAGCCCACAAAATGGGGGATGAAGCTCTTCGTGCTGGCTGAGTCAAGGAATGGCTACACAATTAACTTTAATATTTATCATGGTAAAGCACACACACATACTGCACATGGACTCTCTTATGATGCTGTTATGGAGCTTATCCAACCATCATATCTCGGCACAGGATACCACATTTACATGGACAATTTTTATACTAGTCCCAAATTGTTCCTTGACTTAGCCAGCATGAAGTTTGGAGCGTGTGGAACATACAGGGACAATAGGAAAGGGTGTCCAAGTGGGCGAGAAAATGCCCTCGTGAAAAAATCTGAAAGAGGTGCACTGAGATGGATCAGAGAGGGTCCCCTGGTTTTTGTGAAGTGGATGGACACACGGGAAGTGTCTGTGTGCTCCACAATCCATCCGGCATTTTCAGGTGAGGCAGTCCAGAGGAGAGTGAAGGGTAAAGATGGACACTGGGCAGTGAAGGACATTCCTTGCCCCGCCCCCATCATTGCCTACAACAAGAACATGGGTGGAGTAGACCTGTCTGACCAACTGATTCAGTACTACTCCACCCACCGCAAAACAGCTCGCTGGTATCGAACCCTCTTCATGCACTTTGTGGACATCGCCACCACAAATTCATACATCCTGCACTGTGACGTCAGCAACACACAGCAAGTTCAGCACATGACCCACAAAAATGTCATGACTGATCTGGTGTCCCAGCTGTGTGGAGTTCAAAAGACAGGACTGCCCATCAACAGGAGCGCTCATCATATTCCTGTTGCTATCACTGCGGCAACAGATGTGAGGGAAAAGGCCACACAAGGACGCAGGACCTGCAAACACTGCCATGAAAGTCACGGGAGAAGGAACCTCACACCTTGGAAGTGCAAGGCCTGTGATGTTGCCCTCTGTGTCGTAGTTGACAGAAACTGCTTTGAAGCGTGGCACATAAAGAAAGAAAAAACTGATTTTTGTACATAATGTGTATATATATATTTGTATTATATTTATAATAACACTTTTGCCTTATCAGAATAAAATCCCATGTACATTATTTAAGCTTTTAAATGTTTTGTTGTGCCTACTGTGTCACTGTTGACAGAACTTGAGAAATGAGGAAAAAACGCCTATGGATACACCTGTTATTTGTTCATAAAATTGTATATAGGTTCATGCTACCTCAATCAAACTTTCACATTATCATAGTGACATCCCATGTATATATTTCCAGCTTTCAAATGGTTTCGTTGTGCATGTTTGTGTTACCTATATAAAAAATAATATCATTTTCAAAATCCGTTTTTACGATTTTTTGTGATTTTGGGTCCAAAATGTTCATAGTATCTCAAAATGAAAGAAATAACTATCAGGTTATATAGGTGAGGTTGTCCTTAAAAAAAAGATACCAAACATTGACATGCCAAACATTTCTTAATGGGGTTTATTAAGACAAATCAAAAGTATGCGAAAACGGCCAAATTAGCCCAGCTCCAAAGGGTTAAACATTTTTTTCTTAATTATCTAAAATAGTTTGGGCCCCCGTGGTGAGGGTGTTTGGGGTGGCCAATAGGGTGGCCAGGATTCAGCTGGGGTGGCCACGGCCACCCCCAGCCACCCCACAGCTCTGCCACTGCTAGTGAAGATCAGGTGGGAAGTGTGTCATTCATCTGTCCTGTGTGTGGGTTCAAGCAAGCATTCAATGATAAAAGTATTCTTGGTCATTTAAGGACACATTTAAAACAACATGAGATGGTGGATTGTCCATTCAAAGATTGTCACTACTGTGTATTCCTCCTTCAATGCCCACAAAAGTAGGAATCATCCAGACTGTGCTGTCTCAGATTTCAAGAATGAGATTGTTTTGACAGACACTGACAGCCAACCAATGCTAAGTCAAGTAGATTCTGATGAGGGATGTACCTCTCAGACTTCTGCTGAGCTTCATGCTCCTGAGTGTAATCCTCCTGAGGAAAGAGATGATACTGGTGAATTGCGAGTTCAATTAAGAGACAATCTGGCTTCCTTGTTTCTGAAAATGCACTGTGTTCTTCATGTATCAGAGATGGCTATACAGGACATAGTTGAAAACTTGACACAAATATTCTCTTTGTCCAAACCTCTTGTGAGGGACTCTGTAATCAGGGTTTTTCAAGAGCATGATCCGTCGATCAGTGATGCCCTTCTTCATGAATTAGTAGAATCTATCATGAAAAATAATGTTTTTGTCAGTGTAACTACAGAAGGTGCAGAGCTGTCCACTACTAAGCGAAGGAAAACATTTGTAAGGAGTAACTACCCTTTGCTAATGCCAGTGCAGTATGATATGGATTCCAGTGGACACACAACAGTGTATGTTCCAATACTACAGATGCTTCAAACAATGTTTAAAAATACTGATCTTCTTAACAAGCAGGTCTCCCTTGAAAAAGAGATCGTTGATCTCAATGGGATTTTTTAACCTGGTTAAATAAAGGCTACAAACAAACAAACAAGATCCAAGAAGGCAAACCTTCGCCTCCTGGAATGTACATGTCTCATGAAGATGGCACATATTTCAAAGAAAATCATTTATTGTCAGAAGCAGGAGAGATGAAATTGTCACTGATTTTGTATGTGGATGACATTGAACTAGCTAACCCTTTTAGGCACATCCAGAAAGATCCACAAGCTTTGTGCAGTATACTGGTTGCTCGCCAATTTGCCGCTAGTTATCGGTCCAGCCTGCATGTTATACAGCTAGCTCTGCTGTGCAAGGTACCTGATCTGCAGATGTGTGGTTATCAAAGTGTTCTTTCACCTTTGTTCAAAGACTTGCGCACTCTCGAGCAGGATGGCATTTTCATTGAAAGTGTTGGTCAGTGTATCAGGGGCACTGTGTTGTGTGTTGCAGCTGATAATTTGGTTGCCCGTAAAGCCCACATGGGCTTGCAGGCTTTGTTCAGTGTTTCTGAGCTCACTATGTCTGCAGATTCTGTTGCTGCCCTAAAGAGCAGATACAGGCCAGTGAAGTTTCTGAAGCTGAGTTTACCATGAGAACGAGGGCCTGCCATGATCTTCATGTGCAGAATGTTGTGCAAGGACAAAATGCCACTCACTTTGGTGTTACAGGTGAGTGTGCTCTCAGCAAGGCTTTAACCATTTCCATCCCATTACTGGTTTCCCACCAGATATACTTCACGACCTGTTTGAGGGTATTGTGCCAGTTGAGTTAGCCTTGTGCATCTGTGAGATGATTCGTCTGAAGTATTTCACTCTTGACTACCTAAACACAAAATTCGCACATTTCCATATCAGCACTCTGATATAGAGATGGCGAGTCCTGATTCATCCGGATCATTAACCCGGATCCTAGAAATGAGCTGGTCGTGACGAGTCTCCCCTCTCCATTAACCCGAGTCCTTTGAGTCCCACACTTGGTGTGACGTACAAATTAAAACTATAAATTGCGTCACTCGCTACTCTCTTTATAACATGTAAATCACTTTATAACATGTAAATCACATTACAACGTACCCCAGTCCATCTGCCTACCCTTTAGCAAGTAGGATAGCTGCCAGGTGATCGTTTGGCTCAGGGGAGGGGACGCGGATCAGTGAAACTTCCTGCAGACTCGTGGGGACTCAGAGGAGCCGACGGCTCCTAACCGTAATAGCATAGCAGATCCAGAGATCCATACTCGTCATGTGCACGAGCATAGCCCCTCCTCCAGCACCCGGCTCCCGCGGCTATATTATGCACGAGTCAACAGCAGACTCAGAGATTCGCAAATCCTGACTCACTGTGCAAAACATAGCAGACTCGTGCGGACTCAGAGCCGTAACCGTATAGCAGCAGATCCAGAGATCCAGCAGACTCGTCATCATGCACGATTCAACAGCAGACTCAGATTAGCTAAATTGCAAAATGACCCTTTTTTTTGTGATCAATATGTTTTATTAAAGCAAAAGATTTAACACATACAAACACCAGTATTGCAATGATTACGCAGTCCATGAGAAAATATGGGGGGCATATGATTAGATATTGTATAATTAAGACATTTTATATTCTAACTGTTTTGCAATTTTCTATCATTTGTCATTGTTTGTTTCTTTTTGTGTGCTATGTTCAAAATAAACGTTTTGCCAAGTAAGATCCTTATTGGAAATGCAGCTATTACACGCAGGAGACTGTTGCACAACATGACAATTTTGTTAGAAGTCTACACTGAAACATTATGGACTTAATCAAAATCGCGGGATCCGTGAATCCAGGTCAATGATCGAGAGAGACCAGTAGCCTACGAGTTAGTCAGCGGAACTTCACAGACTCAGATTCGCAAATCCTGACTCACTGTGCAAAACACAGCAGACTCGTGCGGACTCAGAGCCGTAACCATATAGCAGCAGATCCAGAGATCCAGCAGACTCGTCGTCATGCACGAGTCATCAGCAGACTCAGATTCGCAAATCCTGACTCACTGTGCAAAACACAGCAGAGCAGACTCGTGCGTACTCAGAGCCGTAACCATATAGCAGCAGATCCAGAGATCCAGCAGACTCGTCCTCATGCACGAGTCAACAGCAGACTCAGATTTGCCAAATCGCAAAATAACCCTTTTTTTGTGATCAACATTTGTTATTAAAGCAAAATACACTGTGTAGCGGAGGTTAATATAACGTCAGTTTAATATGCTCGTGAAATGCAATACGTTTTCGGTTTCACCGATAGGATTTCTACGGTCTTGGTGATGCTGACTCATATGACTCAAATGACTCGTATGATCCGGATCTCTTCAATGACTGACTCAGAAGACCCTGAGTCTGTAAAAGGATCCGGATTTGCCATCTCTACTCTGATAGGCTTAATAAACCACACCCAATCCCAAAGACTTTTGCGACCAAACTGAGCATTGGCGGCAATGGCATGAAAATTCTGCTTTGCTGAGGTTGTTGCCACTTATGGTAGTGTTGGAGCAGAACACCTCTGCTACGCGCCGTTCGTTGGATGAGGCTGGATCTCTATTAAATTAAGAAAGGAATTGAAAACACCGGAATCAAAGTTATAACAAATTATCTGAGTTTACTTCTGGTAGGAAACCAAACACATATACAAGTTATACAGAGTACTCGAGTACTCCGGGCTTCAGGTTTGTGATGCGGTTTACAGGTAGACAGACCAGCCTTCAGGAAACGAGAAGTACAGACTTCAGGTTTGTGATGCGGTTTACACCTCTCTAGACCAGCCTTCAGCAAACCAGAAGCATTTTTACACTCAAAAACATCAGTATTCATATCTATTTTTGGGGCGGAGATGTGTCGACTCTTCCTTCCCATTTTCCTCCCAAGCGAATCAGAGTTCCGTGAGGAGGAGCTGTGTAAGCTGATCACCTCCCCCAAGTGTCCTGATTGGCTGGATTCACTTCTGGTCGAGTTCAATAGTTCTTCACCAGAATTTGAAATTCCAATGTCCCCTAAGGTCAAAAGTCAACCTCTATCTTCGATTCGAATCTTAACTCTATTCCTTTCCCATGAGTTCTTCACATAAACCATCCCTTTTCAGACATTTAAACTTTTCTTCACCTATTTAACGATGTGTCTTTAACGACTTAAAAACAACATCTGTTCTTAGGGGTGATAAGGAGCGATGTAATGTTGTCTTTAACGACCTTAATGACGACATCTGGTTTTTAGGGGTGAAACAGGCAAGGTTGGTGTGTGAAACACAGAATCTCTGAGTCAGTGAGTTTAAAAGTGAGAATAACATTCCTATTCTAAGTGATTATCAAACCCGTTTGTGATTACCTAAAACAGTTCAAACAATACATGTTCACTAAAATACAATTCAAAATAATACATGTTTACTTCAATACAGTGTAGAATCATATCTTTTTACTTCAGTAGGAAGTAAAGTCTCGGAAGGAGATGAAGCATGGGCCATATTATTAGACCTTAAAGAAATTGTGCAACTGGTTTTGTCGCCATCTTTCACAGAGGAATCCATCCAGTACATGCAGACTAAAATAAGTGATCACAGACAGGGTCTTAAAGCAGTCTTTCCAGACTTTAAGCTCCGACCCAAGCATCATTATGTTGAGCACTACCCAGAACTGACAAGGCGTTTTGGGCCTCTTGCTCACCTATGGACCATGAGGTTTGAGGGAAAACGAGGGGTTACGTATGGTAACCCTTGTTATATAAACAACTATATGTACTATGGGTACTCCCCTTGATCCTATCATGCAAGCATTCATCCACTGAGACTTTCTAGACCTCGCCTCCTGACTGTCATCCTACACTTCTTTTCAGCAAGCAGCATAGGACAGACAGGGCCCCTGAGTAGAGGGCTCCGCCTGTGTTTATATAACAAGGGTTACCATACGTAACCCCTCGTTATATCTCTCACAGGCCCCGCCCTCTACTGGACTCTATGGGTACAGTGGGCGGAGCCCCGATGTATACACGCTAGGGATGTGCATCTCCATCACTGAGGCCGATACGATACATTTGAAACACCAGGCGGTGCGATACGATACGATTCACCCCTGTTGCGATACAGTTCGATACGATTTGATTCAACATTATGCAATTCGGGGCGATACGATGCGATTCAACACAATGCAAAATAATGATACTTCAATATGGTACGACAATATGGTATGTTGTATTCCTTATATGCAGCAAATCATAAATTAACAAAAAGGTGCTTTACATATTTGGTTCTCTACTAGTACTGCGCATCCCATCATGCTGTTTCTTTTTTACCTTTTTTACCTTAAAAAACTCTCCAGAGTACAGTCCAATTGTATAACACCTCACAGTTAAACAATTTAAGGATGCATTGCCCATGATTAACAATGTGCAAATAACAACTACCATAGTGCAATGCCCATACAACTGCCAGCCTGATGTGCTTAACACTCATTCATAGGCTAACTCACTAGTGAGCAGAAAGCAGTGGTGTGGTTTCTATATGAACAATAACAAATACAAATAACCTTTCACAAACAGGTATTTCATAACTGCTTACAATTGTAAGGAAGACATGTAAACTATTATTGGCAGTCACAGGCTGCTGTAAACTAAACACCACTCTCTCTGACATTAGACCTCACTGAGTGATTTAACTCATATATCTTACTTTCAGGTTTCTCTTTTCAGCTGCAGACCCCATGTCGCCTCTTTATTTGCGTCGCTAAGTTCTTCGTACTACTTGTGTACTTTAAAGCAGCACGGCATCGTTTACAATTTGCGAGCGATTTTTCAAGTTGTCCGTCTTTCTTGAAAAATCCGAATTGCTGCCAAACGTTTGATTTGTAGGTATTTTTCGGTGCGCTGTGTTTCTCTTTCTCCTCGACTTCCATGTGTGTTGATAACTGAGACTCTCGGCCTCCGTAGTGCGGAGCAAAGATCAAAGATCGTCTCTGCTGAGTGCTGACAGGATGAGAGGATATTATATGAATGAATCGTTTTTTTACCGATGCAAAGACGCTACAATCGATGCATCGCGAGTTCAACCCAAACTGTAGCCGATGTGCACTCTTTCAACCGGTGCACTCGCATCTTGAACGTTTATGCCAGTGCACCGATGCAAATCGGTGAATCTTAACATCCCTAATACACGCGCTGTCGTCCCACAACAACACTGTTCCATCTCACTGTCTCTGACCGGCTTTCTGGTTAGCAGCCGCTGCGCCAAACTCATCTTTCCCTCGGTCGTAACCGTGGAGAAAAAAATTGGGGCTGCGGCTGACAGAGCACACCCTGACGCGCTTACCCCGCGGAGGTGTGCTATGACGTGGAGGACTTCCCCCCCTGTCCTAAAGCAGGGGGAAAGAGTCCTCCAGCCCCTATGGGTCCAGTGCGCATCACGTCCAACGTAAGCGCATTACGCCCGGGGGCTGGTGAGTAATCCCTCCTCACCAGTCCTGCGTTGCCCCAGCAAGCACAGACGATGAAAAGGAGCCAGACATGTCCAAGAGATAAAACTTTATGAAGGGGCCTGGCGTTGACCAAGACGCCGCCGTGCATATGTCCTCTACACTCACGCCGTTAAATAAGGCTGTTGACACAGCCATAGCTCGTGTAGAGTGTGCACGGACCCCCGTGGGGAAGGCTCTCCCCGCCTGTCCGTAGGCATGTGCAATGCACTCGCAGAGCCAGCCTGCCAGGCGTTTCTTGGACAGGGCTTTCCCGATCACCCCGCCCCCGTTACAAAGTAACGCGTTAATAATATTACTTTTGTCGGTAACGGAGTAGTGTAGCGTGTTACTTTTATAATTCAGTAATCACACTACAGTTACTAACATTGCCCGATACACGTTACTTCGTTACTTTTATAAAATCAGTAATCACACTACAGTTAGCCTACTACTAACATAAATAATTACTAGATTCTCCCTTTGACAGACAATAGGGGTTTCCGCCGCAGGTTTATATTTACGTAACATTTGCGCGACTTGCACGTCCACATCAGAGTCCTGCACGGGTCTGATTTTCAAGACCCGCTCCCGCGACGTGCAATACCGAACCCGCCCCGCTACCCGCACATATTGCCAATTAGTTCCGCAACCCGACCCGACCCGTCGGCACAAGATCCGCAACCCGACCCGAACCCGCATATATATGAGCAGTGAAAACGTGCAATTATTAACACACGCAGTTGCATATTTGTCTCAAAAAGCGTGGGATGTTGGTTATTTTCTCCATCTAGGATGACACCAAAAGTCTCCCAGACGTTGGATTTCGCTCTTGAGGAAGTGTTATTGAAAATGCTGTATTCTCCGAGCTTCGCCTTCACCTCAGCCATTTCAAATGTGGCGCGCTCAGCAGCAGATTGATGCGCTGCAGAGGTTATGATTATGCGCGGTCCCGCGGGGGAGAGGTCTGAGGATTTAAACATTAAACTAAATTATTATTTTTAATATATTTATTATGCAACACCCGCGACCCGACCCGCATCATCTTTGTTTTACCCAGAACCAAACCCGGAAAAAAAGCGTTTGAAAAAATACCACCCGCGAATCACTTTTTTTGCGGGTCACCCGGGACTCTGGTCCACATGCAGTGCATAAACATGCAACCCAGTCTCACGGCATTTCGTGTTATAGTCACAACATTTAATCTATTGATTCGTGTTCACCATCACGATTTTCCACTTTTTTTCGTGTCACACAGAACGATTTTAAAAGCAATGTATTTCTATTGGTAGTATGTTTCGTGCCTGCAACACGTCTTTTTGTCCGGTCGGGTCTTGGAAGACCGGAAGCTGTGTGGTTCACAAAAACATGTTTCTTACTCAATATCAAGCCACGATTATTGTTTTTATTTTAAATCGTATAATGTTGGACTTTTTTTGCCGTCTGTGAGGAAAGAAATGGGGCTCAGAGCCTCAAAATACTGAAATCTGTATTTTTTTTAAATCTTTTTTTCCTTCTAATTTGTTATTCTTTTCTAAATAACACACTGTTATTTACTCAACAATAACACACAATTATCCTTGTTTTTATTATTTGTTTAATTCCATAATCTCTGGCTTTTTGGCGTCCGTCAGGAACTGAATTTCAAAATAAAAATAACCGGAAACAGACGTAGGCCTATATGGGACATTTCGAGCATCATTGCGATACACAGCCACTGAACTGATTACCCAAGATCCTCAGCCATGGTTTAAGCTCGGTGATTGGATGTTTTAGCCACAATGCACGTTGGGATATGGTGTTAATGCGATATGAAATCCGAAAAACATTTCGGAGTTTAGGATGGCCGAAGACACTACACTACCCATAATCCCCATCTATCGTTTGGGACTACAGTCCCCGTGATCAGCTCAAACAGCTCTTTGAAATCGAACGAAACCACGGCAGACTATCCAAACTGGACTCGAACGCCCCCCAGAATTACACATGATGTCTATTGTATTTCGCAAAATGTTCTATGGCACGTCTCTACTGGGAATTGTAGTTTTAAAAGACGTTTTCGTTTTCCCAAAATTAGAAGTTGACAGTATTAAACTGTTTACACCCCTGGAGGTTTAGGCGATAGGAAACAAATTGGTGTGTACAATTTAAAACATATAATTAATAAATGGGTGAAAATCGCTTGTGTACATAATGCGCAGCATTAATATATATCACATGACAGCTCATTGTTACTTTGTAATTCTACTCCACTACAATTCAGAGGTTAACCTGGTATTTTTACTCCACTACATTTATTTTAGTTACTTTGCAGATTCTGATTAATGATGTGAAATATAAACAACCCTTAAATCAGGCTTTAGTTACAGCTGAGTAAAATTCAGGGAAGGTGATTGTCAAATGCCAACAATCAGGCGAAATATTTGATAGTTGTGTGCTTGAGAAGACTAAATTTATCTGCAGATCCCTATAAAGTATATTCATTACTCGTTATTCTCTACTAATAGTGTTGGAGCAGAACACCTATTGTGGTGGCTGATAGCCACCCCCTCTGCTACGCGCCGTTCGTTGGATGAGGCTGAAATCTCTATTAAAATAAAGAAAGGAATTGAAAACACCGGAATCAAAAGTTATAACAATTATCTGAGTTTACTTCTGGTAGGAAACCAAACACATATACAAGTTATACAGAGTACTCCGGACTTCAGGTTTGTGATGCGATGCGGATACAAGTATCGGGACCAACCAACTCACCAAACCAGAAGCATTTTTACATACAAAACCAACAGTATTCATATCTATATTTTGGGGCGGAGATGTGTTGACTTTCCCCTTCCCCTTTCATTCCAAAGCGAATGAGAGAGTCCGTGAGGAGGAGCTCTCTGAGCTGCTCACCTCCCCCAAGTGTTTTTACTGGCTGGATTCACTTCTGGTCGGGTTCAATAGTTCTGACCAGAACGTGAAATTCCAAAGTTTCACAAGGTCAAAAGTCAACCCTTATCTCCGTCCCGATCTTCACTCCCTTACCTTCCCATGGGTGTTTTTCACTTAACTATTCCCTCTCCGACATTTAAACCTTTGTCCAGATATTTAATGATGTCTTTAACGACCTTAAAAACAACATCTGGTGTAGGGGTGAAAAGTAGAGGTGTGTGTGTGAAACTGGATCCCTGGGTCAGTGAGTTGTAAGAGAGAATATCATTTCTATATATGTGATTACCCAAACCGTTGTGATTACTTAAAACAGTTCAAACAATACATGTTCACTAAAATACAATTCAAAATAATACATGTTTACTTCAATTGGTGTAGAATCATATCTTTTTACTTCAATAGTTAATTAAAGACTGTATATAATGGCTATTTTGCACATCACTTTCAAGATTTTCTAAGGTTTATTGACATCATATACACAACTAATTCAATAACGTGTTTTAACCACTAGGCGGTGCACACAAGGTACACACAGCCATAATAACTTTGTATTAGTGTAGATGTGTAGTTTTATTCATGTTTTCACATTTTTACAGGATATTGCTATACTATTTCACATGTTTTACTTCTAATATCTGATTTGTAAAAAATCACAGACAGAAAGGTATATCCGTCATTTAATGGTAAGCTATTGAAATTCTGAATCCATAGATGTGTCTCCATCACCCAAAACCCCTGACTATTCTTTCAACTCAGTATTTACATTCTTATATTCAAAGAAAATCAGTAATATCTTTAAAAACTACAAGTCCTTTATATCAGCTGTGCGTAAATATAACCTATCTACCAATTGGATCAAATATAAAAGTCAGCCGAATTAGTGTTGATACTGCAAGGAGACGTATTGTGTGAAGAGAAATTGAAGATGTTGTTTAATTGCCAACCTGCTCTCACCAGAATGCGTGACTCCACCACGTCTCCTTAACACCGCAGTGCGTGGTGGAGTCACGAACTTGGCTACATTTACATGTCGGCACCACGCAAACAACCCCAATGTAAAGTGAATGAGGCTCCTTTGTCGTGGTGCACACACGCATTTCTACAACGTCCCGCAGTGAGCTTTTATTCTATAAAACGTTTTTAAAATCTACTTTATAGCTTGTAGTAACTCACGGGAGGCTTCTTTTATTTTATTTGTATTCATAATAATTTTTATTTTTCGTCAGAATGTATTATGGTGCATTATTTAACAATTTTTGTTCTCAAAAAACAGTGCATTGTGTGTAATACAACTGTGATTTTTATTAAATTAGTTAGTTTTTAAGGAAGGCCAGAGCTTCAGCTGTGTCAAATAGATTGTTCCCTTTAGTTAACGTTATTTAAAAGATAATTATATTCCTATTTGATCATGTCCCCTTTATTGTATTACGGACGCAGAGAGCAATGTGAGCGTCCATTCCCATTGTTAGGTTTTAACGCTAGTATCCTGTTAGTTGTTCTGTTTTTAGTGTTTGTCTATCTGTCTTATTATGATAATGACTCTACCCTCTCTTTCCAGGTGTCTGCACTTCCTGTCATTGTGTGTCACCGGTCAGACTGATTGTTGTTCCCGCCCCTGATTGTGTCCACCTGTGCCCCATTACCTAATGTGTGTGTGTATATATAGTCCTTCTCTCCTTTGTCTTGTGTTGGTTCGTCTTGTCTATCATCATATCCATGCCTGTTACCAGAGACCTGTTTGCATTACCTAGTCAAACCTAGTGATTCTATGGAGAGTCCTAGTAGATCCTAGAAGTCATTATTGAAAAGCTTTGTGTTCTTTACAATAAAGCATATTACAAAGCAACGGAATCGAGCATCTGAGTTCCTAAGAGCCCATCGTGTCAGAACGAACCAACCAACAAGATGGACTCAGCCGATTCTACAACGTTACGTGCAGGCGCAGGGTACACTCCTTCACCAACATGAGGGACAGCTGTCAGCAATTAACCAAGGGGTCCAGGATTTAAATGCTCGTCAAGACAACTTTCAAGCTACTGTGTCAACAGAAATAAACCTACTGGCTGAGAAGATGCGTGACATACTGACTCACCTCGTGGCAAATCCTGGTGTTCCTGCGGCAGAGTTTTCCGGTCCAGCGGGGTCGGGTCTGCTGATATCCCCTTCAAGTACCCATGCATTCGCCTACGATCCGCCTCGCTTCGCCAGAGAAATTCTCCGGAGACTCTGGAAACTGTCGTCCCTTCCTGGTGCAGTGCGATCTCCACTTCAAACACCAGCCCGCAGCATTTCCCACCGATCAAGCTAAGGTAGCTTTTATTGTGTCTCATCTGACGGGTAGAGCGGAAGCCTGGGCAACAGCGGAGTGGTCCCGTGACTCGCCTGTTTGTCAGTCATTAAGACTGTTCTTGGATACCATGAGCAAGATTTTTGATCAGACATCACCCGGAGAGAGTCAGCGAGAGCCCTGGTGAACATTAAGCAGCGGCAGAGGAGAGTGGCGGATTACGCAATCGATTTCCGTACTCTGGCAGCGGAGAGTGGGTGGAACTCGGCGGCTCTCTTTGATGCTTTCCTGCATGGGTTCGGATCCCATAAAGCAGGGCTTCTCAAACTCTTCGGACAAGGTCCGTATCCGGACCGAACCCTGTGTCCCATTTATAAAAAAAAATTCTGATTCTGATAAATTAATGTACATCATCATGTACGCGCGTCTTGTGTCTGACGCGTTGTGAGAATGAACGTGCATATATATATATATATATATATATATATATATATATATATATATATATATATATATATAATATATATATATATATATATATATATATATATATAATATATATATATATATATTATATATATATTATATATATAATATATATATATATATATATATATATATATATCTCTTTACAATAAAGCATATTACAAAGTATATATATATATATATACACACACATTGATCCGGACCAGTGACCTTGTATAAAGTTCACAACTGGACCTTTAATAAAAAGTTTGAGTACCCCTGCCATAAAGGATCAGTTCGCTCCATTACAGCTGCCTGAAGATTGGACTCGCTCATCGCCATGGCTATCCGGGTTGATCAACGTCTAGCTGATAGACAGCGGGAAAAAGGAAGGAATACAGTATCCACTCCACCTTTCAGACGGGAGTTACCGAGGGAATACTACGCTTGGCAGAGGAATTCCCAGACTTCATCTCCAGAGCGACCAGCGCCCCCTATCGCCGCGGAAGAACAGAAGCAGCTCGGAAGAGCCAGATTCACGCCGGAGGAGCGTCAGCGCCGGAGGAGCGCCAGCGCCGGAGGAGCGCCAGCGCCGTCTAAGGGAGCGGCGGTGCTTCTACTGCGGTCAGCAGGGTCATGTGGTGCAGACACGTAAATGTAGCAAAGTTCGTGACTCCACCACGCACTGCGGTGTTAAGGAGTCGTGGTGGAGTCACGCATTCTGGTGAGACCAGGTTGTTAATTGCTGATATATTTATGATCCACGTCACGTATTCAGTTTCCGTGGCAGTTCTTCCAGTTTGTCTAGAAGTCTTCTAATCAGGGCTCTATAAATAGAGAACTACGGCAGATGTGTAATATTTAATGCAGCCGAACTGTGTATTACAATGCCGTTATGTGATGACTTTCAAAGAGAAAAGCAAGCACACTCGGAATAAAGTATTATTATTATTTTTTAATGTTTTTCGGATTTCATATCGCATAAACACCATATCCCAACGTGCATTGCGGCTAAACAATCCAATCACCGAGCTTCTAGCTGAGGATCTTGTGTAATCAGTTCAGTGGGTGTGTGGTGTGTATCGCAATGATGCTCGAAATGTCCCTTATAGGCCTACGTCTGTTTCCCGTGACTTTATTTGAAATTCAGTTCCTGAGGAACGGCTAAAAGCCCGAGATGATAGAATTAAACGAATAAATAAAAACAAGGATAATTGTGTGTTATTGTTGAGTAAATAACAGTGTGTTATTAGAAAAGAATAACAAATTAGAAGGAAAAAAAGATTAAAAAAATACAGATTTCAGTATTTTGAGGCTCTGAGCCCCATTTCTTTTCCTCACAGACGGCAAAAAAAGTCAGACATTATACGATTTTAAAATAAAAACAATAACCGTGGCTTGATATTGAGTAAGAAACATGTTTTTATGAACCACACAGCTTCCGGTCTTCCAAGACCGACCGGACAAAAAGACGTGTTGCAGGCACGAAACATACTACCAATAGAAATGCATTGCTTTTAAAATCGTTCTGTGTGACACGAAAAAAAGGGGGAAATTGTGATGGTGAACACGAATCAATAGATTAAATGTTGTGAGTATAACACAAAATGCCGTGAGACTGGGTTGAAACATGGCTACATCAACATCATCAACAGCGTTAACTTTCGAGGGGTGGAGGTATGCCCATTATTTTGAGTTTGTCCGAAGAATGGACAAGAATGGACGGTGAGGTGCAAACTGTGTAGGCCAGAAGCTGTTATCCACTGCTGCAAACACCACGTCAAACCTCCACAAGCACCTGATAAGACAACATGCTAAAGTGAAGCTAATAGCTAAGGACCCCGACCCCAGAGTGAGGATGTTGAGAGTGCGCCGCCGCCGACTCCGAAGCAGCAAAAATTTGAATTTGGACCGGTAACCAAAGCAGAGATGGACAGGCTTGTAGCATCCTTCATAGTAGAGGAAATGTTGCCACTTGCACAGTGGAATCACCATCTTTTAGAGATATACTGCGCAAAATACAGATAGCAGGAGACAGACGACAGCCATGGAAAACATTCAGGAGCTATCTGGATCAGTCTTATGCGACAATGGAAACTGAACTAAAGAGAACATTTGAAAGTTTAGAATTTGTGTCTACCACTGCTGACATCTGGACTAGCCACAATAAAAGCTTTTTGGAATGACAGCCCACTGGATTGACCCACGCGATTTCCATCGTGAGAAAGCCGCAATTGCTTGCAAAAGGATTAAAGGACGACACACATACAACGTTATTGCTAGTGAAATTGAACAAATTAATTCAAAGTTTGGACTTTCACGCAAAGTCACTGTCACGGACAATGGATCAAATTTTATCAAGGCTTTCAAGATGTATGAGCATCCAGCATCAGATTCTGACGAGGGGGATGATGAAGATCAGGGTGTAGCTTTCACAGATGTTGGAGAAGTGCTGTCTACCAACCTAGAAGGACAGTTTTCTCTACCTCCACACTTGAGGTGTGCGTCACACACACACAACTTAATTTCAGGCAATGATGTTGACAAATGGCTTACATCAGACACCGAGTCCAAATCGGTTTACAGAAGTGCCACTGAAAAGTGTTCTGCCCTTTGGACTAAAGCAAGCCGTTCTACGTGGCATCTGATCTCGTCGAAGATACGTGCAGAAGAAAACTTATCGTGCTGACATCAACAAGATGGAATTCTTCCATGATGCCCTATCCCGCATCACTGACATCCCCATCCCAGAGTTAAATACTCTCTGTAGTCGACTGGGTATTAAAGCCCTCACTGAACGGGAGCATCAATTCCTCAAGGAATACAGCACCGTCGCGTTGGATATTCTGCAAGGGGGCACAACTGCTACTACGACAGTCTTCTACCAACGTTGGAAATTCTGATGTCTAGGACATTGGCACTACAAACTGGGCTTTCCCGGATGACAGCGGTCTGCCAGATGCCATAGTAATGGTAAGCCAAACATAAGATTTGAAATATCAGAAGGGAGAGAGGGGGGCCAAAGTTCCCATCAGCAAAAACACGTCGGTTTGCTATATTGAAGTATTCGATGTTCTCGCGCCAGGAGAGGAGCTTAGAATGAAGAGACTAATGGAGTCTCCGAAAAGGTTCAAATTGGTTGTTTAATTAAGTAACGTGGTTAAAGAACAAGCATGGGTAATGGAGAGACAAAGCCGGTGTTGTCTTCAGGGTGGGCTGCAGCGAAGAAAAGAGCAAGAGCTGTCTTCCGTCCTGTCTTTTTATCACTCTCGTTGTCTCCCGCTGTGCAGATAGTGGGACCGCCCTTCTCATCTGTGGGTTCGATATCGCGAGAGAACAGATGATTTCGACATTGGTATTTCTGCCTACTTCCTTAAGCATTTTCTCCTCCTTATCTCTGTCATGACTTTCTATTTAATACCTTATAAACAGCTGTAATCGTTAGTTTAGAAGTCCTAAAAAACGCCTCTATGGCACGGTTCTCATTTACAGTAGCTCCCTCTGACGTCATAGCTACTCACGTAATGTGTAAACACTCCATGATCAACTGTTCCTTCATTTAATATTCAGCAGTAATAATATCTTAACGTCTATCGATGTAGTGTTAAGTCCGTACGATTTGGTGTGTAACACTCCAAGTCATTTTCACTTTACATTCAGAAAACGTAACATTAGTCACATGCTAACCGGATAAAGGATTTTCAGAATAAAAGCTTGGCATTGATTTCCTGAGAACTTCCGGGTTTTTCCACAATAAAACAGCTTTAAACTGACGATATGTTTTAGACTGAATTATGCTGTTTAACATTGATTTTAATTTCTAACACTATCCTGGCTCCAAAATGGTGGAATGAGCTCCCCATTGACATCCGGACGGCAGAAAGCTTACACATCTTCCGGCGCAGACTGAAAACTCATCTCTTTTGACTCCACTTCGAGCAATAAAATACTAACAAAGCACTTATATACTAATAAAGGACTGGCTTATCTAAAGCCAGTTGAGTAGCACTTGAAATGTTTTGGCTCTATGAAACCTGATGTACTTATATGATTCTGTTTTCTTCAAGTTTGTATCTTCTTGGTCGAATGCACTTATTGTAATGCAATGTAATGTAATGTAAAATAAAGTTTACGTTTTAATGAAAAAAAGGCTTTTCTAGCATGAATCTATATGGGTCAATTGTGACCCGTAACAACCACAGAGGTTACTATTGTTAATAATATAAATATAATTTTTAATAAAATGTTTTGAAATTGTATTCTTATATTAGTATATTATAGTCAGATAACATAATTGTCCACTGTCTTCACCATAGGGAATATAATGAGTGAATTTAATCCCATTTTTTACTTCAAAATATTTGATGTAATGTGTTTTGGGGCCATAAAATTGTTTGTATGGTATGAATGCATATAAGTTAGTTAGATGTAGTAAAAACGATAGTTACAGCCGTAACTATCGTTCTATGAGTCCCTACTGACCGCCAGAGGCGGTGCTTTAGCACTGGATGACTTATACCAACCATGTCATGAAGAATCCAAGCCCTTGCTCACTACTGGAAGCACGGAGCTCGGCAAAGGCCAGCCCAAAGAATGGGGATGGCGACATTAACCCGATAACAACTGGAGAATGTGCCAGAAGACACCCCGACGCCGCGGCGCAGATGGTCTCCAGCACAAGATGTTGAGATGCTCCTTGCAGAGTGGCATCTCAGCCCAGATGGCAGGGGCTAGAGATGGGCGAGTCCTGATTCATCCGGATCATTAACCCGGATCCTAGAAATGAGTCTGGTCGTGACGAGTCTCCCTCTCCATTAACCCGAGTCCTTTGAGTCCCACCTTGGTGTGACGTACAAATTAAAACTATAAATTGCGTCACTCGCTACTCTCTTTATAACATGTAAAATCACATTACAACGTACCCCAGTCCATCTGCTACCCTTTAGCAAGTAGGATAGCTGCCAGAAGTTATCGTTTGGCTCAGGGAGGGGACGCGGATCAGTGAAACTTCCTGCAGACTCGTGGGGACTCAGAGAGCATAGCAGATCCAGAGATCCATACTCGTCATGTGCACGAGCATAGCCCCTCCTCCAGCACCCGGCTCCCGCGGCTATATTATGCACGAGTCAACAGCAGACTCAGATTCGCAAATCCTGACTCACTGTGCAAAACATAGCAGACTCGTGCGGACTCAGAGCCGTAACCGTATAGCAGCAGATCAGAGATCCAGCGACTCGTCATCATGCACGATTCAACAGCAGACTCAGATTCGCTAAATCGCAAAATTACCTTTTTTTTGTGATCAATATGTTTTATTAAAGCAAAAGATTTAACACATACAAACACCAGTATTGCAATGATTACGCGTTCATGAGAAAATATGGGGGGCATATGATTAGATAAATTATATGTTTAATAATAATAATTGTATAATTAAGACATTTTATATATTTTAACTGTTTTGCAATTTCTATCATTTGTCATTGTTTGTTTCTTTTGTGTGCTATGTTCAAAATAAATGTTTTGCCAAGTAAGATCCTTATTGGAAATGCAGCTATTACACGCAGGAGACTGTTGCACAACATGACCATTTTGTTAGAAGTCTACACTGAAACTTCATTTAGAGCCGGAAACATAATGGACTTAATCGGGATCCGTGAATCCAGGTCAATGATTGAGAGAGACCAGTAGCCTACGAGTTAGTCAGCGGAACTTCACAGACTCAAATTCGCAAATCCTGACTCACTGTGCAAAACACAGCAGAGCAGACTCGTGCGGACTCAGAGCCGTAGCCATATAGCAGCAGATCCAGAGATCCAGCAGACTCGTCCTCATGCACGAGTCAACAGCAGACTCAGATTTGCCAAATCGCAAAATAACCCTTTTTTTGTGCAACATTTGTTATTAAAGCAAAATCACTGTGTAGCGGAGGTTAATATAACGTCAGTTTTAATATGCTCGTGAAATGCAACACGTTTTCGGTTTCACCGATAGGATTTCTACGGTCTTGGTGATGCTGACTCATATGACTCAAATGACTCGTATGATCTGGATCTCTTCAATGACTGACTCAGAAGACCCTGAGTCCGTAAAAGGATCCGGATTTGCCATCTCTACAGGGGGCGGCCACTGGCCCCGTAGGCATGTGAGATGGTATCGACAACCCAGTGGGGCAGCCACTGGTAGAGGGCACACCTCCTTTAGTGCCGCTATGGCAAAAACAAGAGTTGCTCCGACTGCCGTATACAGGCAGTAGCCTCGATATTCGCCCTTTGGGCACCCACAGGGCACAGCAACTTCGACGTGCCGTTCTCCTGAATGTCAAAGCGTGCCAGCTGGCAGGCTGATTGAAGTGGGTTTGTGGAAGCACCCTGGGCAGGAATGCCAAGGGCAACACCTGAGAGTCCCACCTCGGGCATGTATCGTTTATGGAGAGGACATGTAACTCCCCAACTTGCTTCCCTGAGGCCATGGCAAGCAGAAATGCTGCCTTAGTGGGCAGCCACCAAAGCCCCACCTGGGCCAGGGGCTCGAAGGGAGGAGATGATAGGGCATCCGGCAGCAGGGGCAGGTCCCAAGCCGGAGCCCTCGGGGTGCTAGGGGGACGCTGCCGTAAAGCCCCTCTTCTGGAAGAGGGACACCGACCTGAGGCACCCGCTGTGGCGCCGTCGACCCGAACATGTCGGGCAGAAATAGCAGCCACATAAATTCAGAGTGGAGTGAGAACGTCCACTATCTAGAAGGGACTGCCGTCTGGGCAACAGTGTACCTGCTGTCCCAAGGAACACGCATATTCTTGCCCCTCAGTTGAGGTAGAAAGTGCGTGAGTGCAAGCTGCACAGCCCGAAGCTCTAGCACGTTGACATGGCGTGCACCCTCCTGAGTAGACCACTGACCCTGAGCGGTCCTGCCCTGCCGCACTGCACCCACCCTGAGAGACATGCACCTATGGTGACGGTCTCCTGGCGGGATGGGATGGCGCCCATCAGGAGATAGGCCCTGCCCCTCCAGCGTGACAGAGAGTGGAGACAACTAGGCCTGTCACGATAATCGATAAATTGACTTATCGTACGATAAATAAAAATGGACTCAATAACTTTTTCTGAGCTCGATAAATTGCCGTTTACATAAGGATGTGACCAGCATTTTAGCCAGGCGCGCGCTGTGGCGGCTGCCGGCCATGCGCGCTGTGAGGGGCGGGGCTGACACACAGCCAGGTCAGGACACACAGCCAGGTCAGGACACTCCGCGTGCACGTGCAGCAGCGTAGCAGCCAAATTAATAATATAGCGACAAGCGGGAGACAACGTGTGACTTACTCGCGGGAATTTAAAGTGAAATGGAATTGGTTACAAAACCTAACTACACATCTCGATTCTCCGGTGTGGCAGTATTTTGGATTCAAGCCAAATCAACGAGGCGAACCTATGGACTTGGATGAGCCGGGCGGTGTGTCGCATTTGTTTAAAAAAGGTAGCGACAAAAGCAGGCAATACCACGCATTTTAAACTACACCTAAAACACAACCACCCCATTCCGTTTTCCCAGCTGGTAGCAAACACGGCAGCTGGAGAGCCCCCACCTTCTCGACAGTTTACAATCAAAGATGCATTTGCCCGACAATGCAAACATGTTGGTGTTCCAGGCCCGGTTCTACAGGGGTGCATAAGGTGCATTGCACCCTCAGTTGAGTTGTTATGCACCCTCATTTGAAAAATGAAAAGTGAAAAAAATTACATATATAATAACAATAATAATAATAGTAGTAATAATGATAATAAGAAGAAGAATATAGTTGAAATAAAATAAATTGTAATTGTGGTTAAATAACATTGTCTGCTGCATTTATTTGGTCAATTTAAACGTAAATAACGTTATTATGTCAGGTGAGCGTGACCTGTGCCGCTGCGCGTTCGTCATCTGCAAGGTGCTTACACAGCCAGTCAATGATGGACATCAGAAAATGGTTAAAAAACCAGCCCTTATCGCCAGCAGTAACACTGCATCTACTGCAGGTAATAACATTTCAGATCATGGGGACATTACGTTACCGCGGCCACTGTCGTGGACACTAACGTTCCTCCCGCCTCCGTCCACAGAGGCGGAGCAGCCGCAGCCGTCTTCGTTGCCCCAAACACCGCCACCCCTCGGAGGACCTCGGCAAAACAGCCTGCAGGTATATTAAAAAAATACCCAACTCGCCTGTACAGTGTGGGTAAGGCGTAGGGCTGCTCAATTAATCGTATTTTAATTGCAATTACGATTATGGCTTGCAACGATTACGAAAACAACGTAATCGAAATAAAACGATTATTTTTAATTATTATTACTTTTTTTTTTTTTTTCAAATACAATTTTTTTTTATTGGTTTTTTCAGTTGAATTATACTTAAAGTTCAGGTAATCAACCGTTAAAAACATACTGTTCACATTTTTTTAAAATTGATGTTTTCAAAGTAAATGGATAATCGTTTTTTAATAATCGTGATATCTATTATTGCCCAAATAATCGAGATTATGATTTTTGCCACAACCGAGCAGCCCTAGTAAGGTGCTCATTTTGCAGCTCATGGTTTCAAAACAGAGATTGGCTGGAATATTCATGTAAAAAGATGCCATCTTTGCTTTGCATGTCGACATTTCGGTTCAAGTAAGTCAGATGCCTTCACCACAACTGGCTACAACAACTGGCGCCATGCTCTTGTACGTGATAAGGGACTGGGAAGCATGAATCAAGCAAAGAGCACAGATCCATAGATCTCTTAATTTTGCTCTCAAAGTGCACCAGATTGATGCTTTTAACTTCAATATTTCAAAACAAATCTTCCCGGGGGAGCATGCCCCCGGACCCCCTTGGAGGAGGTGAGGACCCTCCTAGAGGAGTGAGGACCCCCCTAGAGGGTGTTAGGTCCACTCCCCACTTATAAAAATAGCACTTTACCACTGCACCCTCTCAAATGTCAGATGCACCCCGAGTCATTTTGTTCTGGAACCGGGCCTGTGGTGTTCCTTGCTCGAAGACTTTGAAAAACAGATTTGGATATGGCCTGTTGAGGAATCTGGGTCTTTGTATGGACAGTGGACTGTAATATATATATATATATATATATATATAATATATATATATATATATATATATATATATCTATATAATATATATAATATATATATATATATATATATATATATATTATTATATATATATATATATATATATGTTATAGGAGGGTTTTTTTTGCTTGTGAGACAATGTGTGCTTATATATATATATATATACATATACATATATACACAAATATACATTGTCTCACAAGCAAAAAAAACCTCCTTAAAACAACAGTCAGTGTACATATAGTGTATATATATATATAGATAGATATAGATAGATAGATAGTTTTGGTTGTGGTGATTTAATTTATTTATTATAATTTAATTAATTTGTTTTATTTATTATATATCATTTATATATTTTAATATTATTTCACATTTCATTTGCAATGTTGAATGTTCAATAAAAAGTTATGTTTGAAAGGATGTACTTGAATTATTATTATATATTATCATTATGTCAGTGGTCTAAAATGGTCTTACAACGGTGCCGACAATATTATCGTTTATCGCAATAATTTCCAGGAAATGTATCGTCCAACAATATTAATTATCGTGACAGGCCTAGAGACAACGCTGCAATGCGAGGAACTGAATATAGGCACCATCTTGCCCGGCCACGAGGAAGTAGGCATCCCTAAAGTCCACGGTTGCGAACCACTCCCCCTGTGCATGTGCTGCGTCAGCATATGGAATGGCAGCACCTCCAGGAATCTGTCGATTCCTCTGAGGTCCAAGAGCAGGTGAAATCCGCCGACTTTCTTGGCCACGAGAAAGTACGCAGAGTAGAACCCCCTGGGCTAAGCAGAGGGTCTACTGGCTCGATTGCCTCCTTGGGCAGAAGGACGGACAACTCTTGGGCTAGAGCTAGGGCATCTGCCGGATCGCTGACGACTGTCATTTTGGCCCGGCCGAAGTAGGGGCCGGAACTGCGGTTCGTACCCCTGGGTTAAGGTGAAAACCACCCAAGGGCCGGAAGTACAGACAGCCCAGTAGCTGAGCTGCTGCTGGGGGGAGGCCGGTAAGGCTCTGAGGCACGAGGCCGCCTAGAAGGCCGGCAGCCGGGGGCACAACGGATGAGTGGGCCGCTGCCAGACCACCACTGTAAGCTGGTGGCTGAGTGCGGCTGCTAGAGGGGCCCCTGGGCCTGCTGGGAGTGGGCACAGGCCTATAAAGACCCGAGAGCTGCTGCCTGGTCTGCCTAGCTTGGGCAGCACGCTCCAGTGCCTACAGGGCAGCTGCCCCAAACAGCTCCCCTGACTCGACTGGCACACTACGGAGGACATGTCTCCGACAGTGGTGACTAAGCAGGCCAAACCTGGCGACGAGTCTGCACCATAAGGACATGACTCGTCCCAATTCCCTAGCATTAGGGCAAAGGCTTGCAGTGATGCATCACTGAGGCCCAGCAAAGAAGGCTCAGCCGGAGCCTGCTGCAGAGAGGTAGAGACAGCCAGTATCAGATGGGAGAGGGAGTTCCCGTGCCGCTGTGTCGTAGGCCTTACAGAGCAGCTCGTTTGTGACCCTGCACTGAGGCCGAGGGCGCCTGGCATCCGGGGCCAGAATCGGGGAGGCGATGGCAGGCTCAATGGATGGCAAGCGACCCAGCCCCACCCTCGCCGGATCCTGCATGGCAGCAGAGTGGGAGAGGGCCCTGGTGTCTCTAGCATGCATGGAGCTCCCTCAGGTACTCCTCTAAAGGAGGAACAGTGGGAATGAAAGGGGCAGGGTTATGCCTGAAGAAGGCGCTAGCCTGGGTCGGCCTGCGGAACCTGAAGCTGCAAGCGTACCAGGGCCGCACGAATAATGGCCGCCATGGAGCCGTCCTCCGTGCCCTGCAAAGAGCTCTGAGCAGAGGAGTGGGAGCCTCTTCGGGGGTGAGCGGGGCCCGCTAGCGACATGGCATCCTCAAGCAGAGGTGTGGCAACCGAAGGCGGGCCAGGCGGCAAGCTAGTAGCCCCCACACCGGCCCCTGGCTGAAGGGCCAACAGGAGCGGCTTTGTCTGCTCCATGATGGCAGCTAACCGATCCACCTTAGGGGACAGCCCACATGAATGAGCCATTCTGTGGGTAGCCAGATGCAGCGTAGCCGGGAGCGGGTGCGGGAACACAGCCTGCACCAGCTACCTGTTTAACGGAAAGAGTAGAGCGGTGCTGCTACTCGCCGAACAGAAAGAGGGATGTAACACCCACGTTACCGGCAGAGGGAGCGGAGCGCGAGAGCACTGCCTTCACCTAGCTGGATTAAAACAAGGCAGTCTAGCGTCTACCAGGAGCGGGGGCGAGAACACTGCCTTCACTGGTTAAGTTCGAGACGAATGCCAGATGCAGCGTAACCGGGAGCGGGTGCGGGAACACAGCCTTCACCAGCTACCTGCTGAACAGAAAGAGTAGAGCAATGCTCCTACTCGCCGAACAAAGAGGGATGTAACTACACCCACGTTACCAGCAGAGGGAGCGGGAGCGAGAGCACTGCCTTCACCTAGCTGGATTAACGAACAAGGCAGTTTTAGCGTCTACCAGGAGCGGGGGCGAGAGCACTGCCTTCACTGGTTAAGTTTGAGACGAATGCCAGATGCAGCGTAACCGGGAGCGGGGTGCGAGAACACAGCCTTCACCAGTTACCTGCTGAACGGAAAGAGTAGAGCAATGCTCCTACTCGCCGAACACGAGAGGGGTGTAATGTTACACCCCACGTTACTAGCAGAGGGAGCGGGGAGCGAGAGCACTGCCTTCACCTAGCTGGATTAACGAACAAGGCAGTTTAGCGTCTACCAGGAGCGGGGGCGAGAACACTGCCTTCACTGGTTAAGTTCGAGACGAATGCCGATGCAGCATAACCGGGAGCGGGTGCGGGAACACAGCCTTCGCCAGCTACCTGCTGAACAGAAAGAGTAGAGCAATGCTCCTACTCGCCGAACACAGAGAGGGATGTGATGACCTACACCCACGTTACTAGCAGAGGGAGGGGGAGCGAGAGCACTGCCTACACCTAGCTAGATTAAACGAAGAAGCTTAACGGGGCAGTTTAGCCAGGCAGCTGCTGCTAAGAATCAAGCAGCACGCAGAACACGCCAGATGTTAGCCAAGCGGCCGCTGCTAATAATCAGAGCGATACATTACAGGGCAACGGAGCGAGAGCACTGCCTTCACCAGCTGAGTTAAATAATTAAGCTAAACAGTCCATGCAAGGCGTTAGTCAAGCGGCTGCTGCTAACAATCAAGTCAAAAAACACAATGTTTAAGACCAGATAACTAGCTTTCAAGAAGAGAACAGCACAGAGCTGTAGTTACAGTAGTAACCATGGCCAGTGCCTACACGGCCTAGAACCGTAGTTACAGTAGTAACTATGGACAGTACTTACACGGCTTAGAACTGTAGTTACAGTAGTAAGTATGGCCAGTACTTACGCGGCTTAGAACCGTAGTTACAGTAGTAACTATGGCCAATACTTACGCGGCGTAGAACCGTAGTTACAGTAGTAACTATGGCAAAAGTAACCGTGGCCGGTGAATGGCCACACATGCGGAGCACACAGCACACACAGTGAAGATTGTTCTCCGCATCTACCCATCCTAGTGCTAGGAGACTAGCACTAGGAGCGGTAAATACAACAATATAGCGCTACTGCAGTCGCTGAGATAAATAATGAAGCTTAACAGTACATGCAAGGTGTTAGCCAAGCCGCTGCTGCTAACAATCCAGCAAGACCAAGTCAAAACCCAATGTTAAGACCAGATAATTAGCTTCTAAGGAATAGAACAGCCCGCAAGAAGCCCGCAGTAACCATGCCGTAGTTGCATGGCCTAGGACCGTAGTTACAGTAGTAACTCTGGCCAGAACTTACCTTACTCTCAGGCACTGTGGGCTTTCCATACAAATTAAAGAGAGACGCAGCTAAAGCTGGGAACTCAAATGCTAAAGATAGCTCGGCACAACGCACAAGCAGAACTTTCAAAAGAGCATCTATTGATGTGTGCTGATTCTCTCGCGTCCAGGAAGAAGTTTAAAGATTAAGAGCAAATGAGTCTCTGTAAGGGTTCAAATTGGTTACTTTAATGTAAGCAGCGTGGTAGTGAAACAAACAAAGGGTAGTTGGGGAGACAAAAGCAGATGTTGTCCCTCGGGAGCTGCAGCGAAGAAGAGGGCGTGTTGTCTTTTCCGATCACCTTTATACTTTTCTCGTTCTCTCCCGCTGTGCAGATAGGGGGACCGCCCTCCTCGTCTTCAACGTTCGACATCGCGTGAAACAGAGGATTTCGACATTTTGTATTCCTTGCTTACTTCCTTAAGCCTTTTCTCCTCCTTATCTCTTTCATGACTTTTATTTAATACTTTATAAACAGCTGTAATAGTTAGTTTAGAAATCCTAGAAACACTTTTACGGCACAGTTCTCATTTCGGTAACTCCTCTGACGTCATAGCTACTCACGTATGTGAAAACACTTTATGATCAACTGTACCTTCATTTAATATTCAGCAGTAATAATATCTCGACGTCTATAGATGTAGTGTTAAAGTCCGTACGTTTTGGTGTGTAACACTCCATGTCATTTTCACTTACATTCAGAAAACATATTGGTTAGCCACATGCTACATACTGACCGGATATTAAGGATTTTCAGAATAAAAGCTTGGCATTGAGATTTCCTGAGAACTTCCGATGTTTTCACAATAAAACAGCTTTAAACTGACGATATGTTTTAGACTAAATTATGCTATTAAACATTGATTTTCATTTCTAACACATCATAAGGGCAACTTTATGGGAGAGTAGCGAGAACACTGTCGTCACCAGAAAGTAGCCAGACAATAACAAGACAGCAATCAGGACAACTTAGCTGGGAGAGGGTGCGGGAACACAGCCATCACCACAAGTTGACACGAACCTGTCCGTCGAGGCTCTGCACGGCGCACAGCCGGCCACAGCTCCTGGAGGACGCGTTAACAACCCGTAGCTCCGACTATCAGTCGCGAAGCTGCATGCGGCCAGCTGTATGCAGAGAAATCCCTCAGATCAAACCTGAACGCTGTAGTCTGCAAGAATGCAGCCACGGTACTCTCGCACAGCGAGAAGATGAAAGGAACAGATCCTCTGACGACACCGGCTGGTATAGCCGGTGTCACGTGGGTCACAGGTGACTTTGTTGTTATTGGTACTCGAGCTGCGCATGCGCGCGATGGATATATCCAGTGCTAAAGCACCGCCTCTGGCGGTCAGTAGGGACGAAATAGAACCATATTTGATGATAGTCATTAGGCGCGTTCACACCAAGTACTTTTCCCACAATAGTTCATGAGAACTTAGTTCATGAGAACTCTTTAGTTCTCATGAACTAAGTAAAGATCACGTTCACACCGGAATAAGTTCCTGGGGGAAGGATTAGGCAAATGAAGCCGCTGACGTCACTTCTTCTTCTTCTGCTTTGGGTTTACTGGCAGGCCGCAAAACAACTTCACGGCATATACTGCCACCCGAAGTCATTATATTATTACATATATATTATCCCCTCAGGATTTCAGAATCATATTAAATTATAATTATTGATGCATAAATGTCAATATTGCAGTTGGTGAAGTTTTTATCAAATTACTTTATATAATTTTGGGTAGCTTAAAGGTGGGGTAGGTAAGTTTGAGAAACCGGCTCGAGATACACTTTTTGTTATATTCCATGGAATGCTCTTAACATCCCGAAAGCAATGAATATCTTAAATTTAATCTGTGGAAGCCGTAGTACTGTAAAAAGCACGACCAATCATTTTAGCCGGCCCGGCTAAAATAACTGGATGGCCTACCTGCCTGGTCAGTGTATGTTTTGGTCATTGGATTTTCTTTTCACAAATGGAAATTCAAAAACAAAAAACGACTGGATATTTGATTTTCGTTTTCAAATTGAAAAACCAAAATTGAAATACAAGGCGTTTTTCTTTATCACGGTCAAAAAGGGATTTACTAAACTTAAAAAACGGGATGATTTTCATTTTCTACTTCTCAAAACAAAAAATAAAATCACTAGAAAACAGAAACAAAAAAACCCCCTTTTTTCATATTCTGCTACCGGAAGTTACCTTACAAAATAAGAGCGCAGACGAAACTCACGGAAGTGATTTCAAAACAAAAGCACTCATAGGCTATGCTAAAATCACACTTTGAATCACTACAGTATCCTGTTGAAGGAACTGTGATTATTATAAACAAGGGGAATTTAGCGATCACAATGAAAACGGCCAAGACACACTTTGAGCCCAGAAAATGAATGTTATTAAGGCCTGTAAATATAATAGGCCTATTTCTAAAATGGACAACATTGTTAGGAGATTTCAACTATACAGCGATTCTGCACTGCGGTCAACTCAGCCGTCTGGGTGACCAGATGTCCCGCTTTGTGCGGTATTGCACAGCATTTTCACGACTTTTGGTGCGTCCCGCAAATTGAGACGATGTCCCGCATATTTCATTTTGATTGGCTAAAACGCTTTTCTAAAATCTGATTTATGACATGAATCAGATGCGGAGAAAGGCCGGCTCGGTTCGCTGACGGCCGGCACCGCCCTTTATTATTATATGTTTTAAACTTTATATATACAGTCTATGGTTTGAAACGGCATCATGTAAGTTGCGCTGACAGGCGACAGAGGTTCACAGTGTACCCCCCCCCCGCTGACAGTTCACGAGCGTCCATAGTGTCTCTCCACCCCCCGTTGACAGTTCAAGTCGACATTGCATTTACATGTCCCACGGGCCACATTGTCCCACACAAACATACTCTAGAGCAGAAGTGGCTTGACACAGTGAAGTAAAAAGATATGATTCTAAACTGTATTGAAGTAAACATGTGTTGTTTGAACTGTTTTAAGTAATCACATATATAGAAATAATATTCTCACTTACAACTCACTGACCCAGAGATCCTGTTACACACACATACACCTCCCTTTCCACCAGAGCACACACACATGTTCTTTTCAAGGTTCTTTCTGGGCTCATTATATCTGTATACAATGTTTAATTGTCTGAGAGTAACAGTTTATGTGAAATATTCGTTGGGAAAATAAGGGAGTGAATACCGGGGCAGAGATAAGATTGACTTTGACCTTGTGAAACCTTAGAATCTCACGTTCTGGTCAGAACTCTGATTCGCTGTATTGAACCCGGCCAGAGGTGGATCCAACCAGTAAGGACACCTGGGGGAGTGAGCAGCTCACACAGCTCCTCCCCACGGACTCTCTGATTCGCTTCGGAGTAAAATGGGAAGGAAGAGTTGACACATCTCCGCCCCAAAATATGGATATAAATACTGTTGTTTTTGTATGTAAAAATACTTCTGGTTTGCTGAAGGCTGGTCTAGAGACGTGTAAACCGCATCCCAAACCTGAAGTCCGTACTTCTCGTTTCCTGAAGGCTGGTCTGTCTACCTGTAAACCGCATCACAAGCCTGAAGTCCGGAGTACTCTGTAAAACTTGTATACGTGTTTTGTTTCCTACCAGTAAACTCAGATAATTGTTATAACTTTTGATTCCGGTGTTTTCAATTCCTTTCTTTATTAAATAGAGATCAGCCTCATCCAATGAACGGCGCGTAGCAGAGGGGGGGGGCTCTCAGCCACCTCAATAGGTGTTCTGCTCCAACAACAGTAAAATTACTTCAATGTATTGTTAGTAGTAATATCCTTCAGCAAAGTAACACACTCTGTCACTCTGGTTGCCCTCTTATGATGCTGCTGTTTTTTAATATATAACTATTTTTCAGCCGCTAATTCGTTCCTTGCAGATTCTTCAGTCTCATCAGCCTCATCCTTCCATCAGTCCCAGTCAATGCTCAAAGTGTGTCTTGGCCGTTTTCATTGTGATCGCTAAATTCCCCTTGTTTATAATAATCACAGTTCCTTCAACAGGATACTGTAGTGATTCAAAGTGTGATTTTAGGATAGCCTACGAGTGCTTTTGTTTTGAAATCACTTCCGTGAGTTTCGTCTGTGCTCTTATTTTGTAAGGTAACTTCCGGTAGCAGAATATGAAAAAACGGGGGGTTTTTTTGTTTCTGTTTTCTAGTGATTTTATTTTTGTTTTGAGAAGTAGAAAATGAAAATCATCCCGTTTTTTAAGTTTAGTAAATCCCTTTTGACCGTGATAAAGAAAAACGCCTTGTATTTCAATTTTGGTTTTTCAATTTGAAAACGAAAATCAAATATCCAGTCGTTTTTTGTTTTTGAATTTCCATTTGTGAAAAGAAAATCCAATGACCAAAACATACATGACCCTGCCTGTCAGCCTTCCATCTGTGCACAAACTTATCTCGTGCCCTCATTGGTCATGTGCGCGTTCGTGTGTTGGAGGAGGGGCTCTGTAAGGAAGTGGGAGATTTTTTCCGGCTGTGTATTTTCAAATTCTAGCACACTCGAGCTGGTTTCTCCAAAATTACCTACCCCACCTTTAACCTGTACTTATAGTATGTTTGATTTATATTTCGTATAAACAATCTAAATCTGCAAAACTTGTAACTAAAGTTGTCAAATAAATGTAGTGGAGTAAGACTTTTGTGTTTCTGCCCTGCCTTTCAAGTCACTGTAAAGATAAAGTGTCAGTATCTAACTAAGAGGAGAAATAAGCACGATACAGGATCTGTTTAATCGCCATGTGGGTTCTCTTTTATTTAGCACAGTCAAGACATAACAATACCATGTATTGTAAATAGAATATAAGTAACATTTTTAAATGTAAAATAAAGTGTCAGTCAGTCTCAAAACAATATAATAACAATGGCAATATATATGTATATATATATAATAACAATAAAAGAAAACTGTCCCAGGTGTAGGGATAGGCTCAGCAGCAGACACACCTTAGTGCAAAGTTAAAGTGTCAGTGGCTATATATAATAACAATCAAAAATAAACTGTCCCAGGTGTAGGGATAGGCTCTGCAGCAGATGCACCGTAGTGCAAAGTAGTGTCAGTAACAGTGGCAAAAAAACTACAGGGAGGAAGGCCTGTTGGATTGAACTAGCTCGGAAAGCATCCCAGAAGCCCTATCTGAAAGGTGTTTGCTGTTCCACCTGCCGCGCCATCACCATGAGCAGCTGTTCCTCCGCTTCCTGGTCCTTGCGTGAATGCACCAGCTGTTCTCGTGAATCTCCTTGCTGACCATGGCACGCCGATCCTCATTCTCCTTGCTGGCCTCAGCAAGGAGAATGATGTCAATTAAGTTATCAGCCCTAGTCCGCTTTCCTATGAGGAGAAATATACAAGATCAGATTAATCGCCATGAAATTGTATAACACACTAGGAATTTGTTTACTAGTAGGTTGTCAACAGAGACAACATTGGACAGGGTGCAGACAGGGACAGTGTACAAAATGCAGGTGTAAAGTATAAGATAAGATAGCATCAAATAGCTGACGCTCAAAGTGCCCTTATTTATTGTTTATATTTTTTAGAGTGCTTAAAGGTAGGGTAGGTAAGTTTGCGAAACCAGCTCGAGATCGCTAGAATTTGAAAATACACAACCGGAGAAAATTGCACTTCCTTATAGAGCCCCTCCTCCAACACACACAAACGCGCACATGACCAATGAGGACACGAGATAAGTTTGTGCACAGATGGAAGGCTGACAGGCAGGTAGGCAATCCAGTTATTTTAGCCGGGCGGCTAAAGTGATTGGTCGTGCTTTTTACAGTATTACGGCTTCCACAGATGACATTTTTGTATGGATCTTTTGTCAAAGCACTTAAGATATTCATTGCTATCGGGATGTTAAGAGCATTCCATGGAATATAACAAAAAGTGTATCTCGAGCCGGTTTCTCAAACTTACTACCCTACCTTTAAAGGAACGTTTTATAAAAAAAACTTTCTGTCATCTCAGGCCTTAATAACATCCTCAAAACATCCTCTGAATGTTGTAGTTAAAATGTTATGTCTTAGTTAACCTTAAAGGGCCCATGTCATGGCCATTTCCACTGATCATAATTCCATTGTTGAGGTATACTAAAATAGATTTATACTGTGCAATTTTCCAAACTCACATTGGTTCGCATACAGCATCTCTGTAAAGTATGTGTATTCAGCAGTATTCACTCTCTTCACTAAACGGCTCGTTGCAGCTCTTGCCCCCCCCTCCTGTGAGCCCAGTGTGCTCCGATTGGTCAGCTCGGCCACTGTTCTGATTAGTCAACCACCAGAGAGGTCCGCCCATGTCTAACAGTGCTTTTTTCGGCTCGCTCTGAGCGGAACATCAGTCTTACAATGGCTTCGGTACAGCCGTATATGTTATACGCTAACTAACGAACTGTACCTACAACTGTGGTTATAGAAGAGTAAGTTATTTTTACCTGTAATAAACTACTACTGTTTGATGAAAAATCAAATCATGTTTGCTATATATGAATGATATGTTATAGGAGCAAATAATTCAGGGAAGAAAGGCTACTAGTATTTCCATCAAACTTTATTTTTAGAAATGTACAAAATGAACATGCGTAAATATACATATATACTGTATATCATCCATTCCTCCTCTTATAGGCGTTTTCGGATCTTGCCTATCGCAGCTTTGTAAGCTGCTGCCGGGGCTTTTTAGGACGAGGCATCAGAGTGGTCATCCCGTCATGTGTTGTGAAGGGGGTTATGTTACGCCAGGAGTTTCCTGATCTGGCTGAACGAAATCAAATGCAAATCACAAAATATTAGAGAAACTTAGTTGTTTAGATTCGTTAGTAGTAGTTGTGGTAGGAGTGTGTATCTATCTAATCAACACAGTTAGCTTGCCAGCTAATATGCTAACCTACGTTTGCTAGTTGTTCAGTGTAATATGCCAACCTACTATGAACAACAGCTAGTCTAGGCTAGTAAGAACATGTTACAATTGCAATCTTATACGGGTAGTCTGCTACGTTCGGTCATTCATTGTAGCTGGCATGAAAAACAATGTTTTCCCTAGCATGCCTAGCTCTAGGTAGCCTTCTTGTTTAGCTCGGTAGCATACACGCTATGAACGGTAGCTCGGTTAGGAACGCAACTATAATGTACTGAGCGTACGGTAAATCACCCGGAGTATACTGTCTATGAGTATTTCGTGTGTGAATGCAGACATTCTCCTGCTATGAGATACATGTAAGGCCATCTGCTAACATTGGAGTTGATATATGGAAACGCTAGCAACTTCGTTAGCCCAGTTAGCACTGCGTCAATGGCTTGTTCAGTGTAATATGCCAACCTACTATGAACAAAGGCTAGTGGTTCACATTAGGCTAGCAAGAACGTGTTTACAATTGCAATCTTATACGGTAGTCTGCTACGTTTCGGTCATTCTTTTAGCTTGCATAAAAACAATGTCTTCCCTAGCATCTCAAGCTCTAGGTAGCCTTGTGTTTAGCTTTGTAGCATACATGCTAGGAAAGCCAACTATCTGCTAACCACTGACTTCGTCGTGGTTCTTCAGTCGGTAGGAGAAACAGCTCAGATTTCCCCTCACATTTCAGGAAACAGGTCCTTGGCTTTGGCATGACTGGATCGATTGTGAACTGAACCAGAGCTTCCTACAGTAAATGTTAGGCTGGCAGAGGGTGCGGCCAGCGCCGCTGGGTGTGGCCATAGCTCTTCCGGATTGGTCCATTTCGTTCCGGGTACGGCATGACATCATGCCGTACCCGGAACGAAATGGAAGAATCAAATGGACAATGACGTATCTCCAACGAGGCGTTTTGGAGAGTTTCTGTGTTAGAGTTTTACTCGCTACAGGGTGTACTTTGAGGGTTTGTGACTCTGCACACCGTTTACATGCATATAAAAACCTTCATAACAACAAGGGGACGGGTAATAACCGGAAAAGCATGACATGGGCCCTTTAAACCTAATAGGAACATTATCTGAAATAATAAACATCCTAAAAAAGTTCTTTGAACATCAGATTAAAACGTTCTTTAAAACATTATTAGAACCTGTAGGTAAACGTTAGCCAAAGTTGTGAGAACGTTCCCCGCTAGCTGGGGAGCCGGGAGGCCAATAAGGAAGTGCCTCAAACTGCAGTTCATCTAGTGGCCAGTAGGAGCAGTCTGCAGAAGGGAGCAATTTTCATAGACCCCCATGTTAAAATGCCAAACTTTAGAGCAGAAATAAACATGTTTACATCGTGGTTCAAAAAACCATATTCTCTGTATAGTTGAGATTCCCCCTTCATGACTATGGATTGGGGGGTGAATTTTTCTCAACTCATCTGTTTAATTAATATTCAGTCTTAAATTATGCATAAAATTGGGACGTGGTCACATTGAGTGACAGCTCTGTCCAGTGACTGCTGTCTGTAAGCTTCTTGTCTCTCTGCTAGCAGCTCCGTGATGCTACAGGGACTCTGCCTGCTCAGTTCATCCAGGGAACACAACTTGACCCCGGCCGTGTTTGTTTGTTCTTCATGCTTATATATCGGACTATTGTGACTCGCTCTGCGGTTAAAACAGACGGTGCATGAATACGGTTTTGCGGTAAGTGAAATTTGAGCACTTTATTTATGTGTTTATGATTTTAATCAGCTACGTAATGAATGTTAAGGCTTGGGTTAGCGTGTAAGCGAGTGTAGCTAGCTACATCTGTGCTAACGATGCTAATCGTAGCCTCCAAGTTAAAACGAAATAGAGAAGTGTTAAGCGTTAAGTGTGATAATACTGTAGAACAAACGGCTTCTGTTTGAGGTTGGTAAAATAAGGTCATCCTTGTAACTTAGAGAGATATTTTATTATGTAGGTAACTGTATGCATCACTAAGTTTAATTTAAATTCGCTATGCTCGAGTATGTAGACAAGCTAACGTCAAAGTAGTGTTGAATAGCAGCGTAGTGTATGTGAAATCAACCTCACAATAAGATGTGTGTATATTACAATTATTAATGTCATATTTCAAGATGATTACTTCGATATTACAATATGGTTGGTGAGCTGGGGTTCATTATTAGCTTACACGTTAACGTCACAGTCATATCTGAAGAACGAACCCAAACCTTGTTGTTTTTATTAATTGTATTACCAAATTGGTATCAAATAAATAGTAAGCATTGGTAATACCAATGCTTACTATTTATTTGATTTTCATTACACTTGTGAACCAACTAATTGTGGCTGTAGATCGTGAACATTTCATTTCATACTGTACAAAGAATCAAGAAAGATATGGTTTAAATAAATGAAGTATTGACTTTAATACACTGATATACATTCCATTAAACAATACTAAATACTAGATCACCTACACATCAGTGAAGTTGAGGGTTTTTCAATGCAAAAGGTTACATTTAGATGTTAACAAGCAATATGACTGTCAGCTTTCTAATTGAATGTATTGAAGGCAAAGATATTTGACACATAGTGAGAACTGCTACTATTATCTCACAATATTGTCTGTAAAAAACGTGGTAAAAGTTATTATTTCAGTGAGACAACAGAGCAACCCAGCTAGTGGGGAACGTTCTCACAACTTTGGCTAACGTTACCTATTGGTTCTAATAAGGTTTAAAGAAATGTTTTAATCTGATGTTCAAAGAACCTTTTAGGATGTTTATTTTTTCAAATAATGTTCCTATAAGGTTTAAGGTTAACTAAGACATAACGTTTTAACTGCAACATTCAGAGGATGTTTTGAGATGTTATTGAGGCTTGAGATGACAGAAAGTTTTTTTATAAAACGTTCCTTTTCTTTTCTTTAGCCTTTATTTAACCAGGTGAAAAATCCCATTGAGATCAACGATCTCTTTTTCAAGGGAGACCTGCGGTACATTGGTTACACATAAAACAACAGAAAACAAAAAGGACATCACAACATAATTACAGGGGTATAAATTAGCAACCTATTCACAATGACAGTTATCTAATAACATTTCATCCAGCCATGCTTTAAAATTATGCAAGGGAATCAAAATGCTCAATCAAAATGCTTTTGCATAGTGTTCCAAGCTAAATGGACCTTTAATGTGATATGTTAACAAAGGTGGAACGTTTGCCTGCAACATTCTAAGGATGTGTTTTGGACGTTGTTGGGTAACACATTAAAGATGTTCTTTATAAAACGTTCCCTCAATGTTACATGATAACAAATGAAGAACATTCTCCAAGAAACATTCTGAAAATGTTTTCAGGATGTTATTCTTTTTTTATAAAACGTTCCTGTTATGGCAAATATTAACACGGTCATGGTCAGATTTATTTCTAGAGCGCTTTAAAAAACAAACTTGTTGCATTTGTTTGAAAAGGATGTTTTAAAAGAAATCTGATGTCACCATATCTTCCTTTGAAAAAAACAAACAAGTGCGTAATTCATGATAAGCTGTAAAGCAGATATTGCATGTTTGCGGTGGCATGTGTGAGTTCCCAGCTAGAAATGTTTGTTCGTTGTTCTAGGAATGTTTTTCAATGGGACGTTTTATTTTGGTTCCCAGAATGTTCTTTCTGAAAGGTAGGATAACATTCTTAACATTTTGGTGATAACTTTCTTAAGATGTATGAGCGCATTGAGACAATGAATAGGACGTATAAAAACGAATTTATGCATGCCAATATTCACTCACATGCACTTATAATCACACTAAGTATGTTGGCCACAGTATTCATAATATCATACGTGTAAAATATCCGAAAATAATCACACTTTTTTCTGACTATAAAGGTTGTGTCTCGTATGTAGGTTCTAACTGTTAGATAAGCTATCTGACCGTGTGTTTGTGGGGCTGCGTATAAACAGTGTCCGCTGTTTATGCATATTGGATTAAAAATTGTTATTGCACCCTTTAGATTTGAGACCGACAGACATATAGAGCATTGTTCCCAAACTTTTTGTGCCCAAGGCACACCAAAGGACAAGTAAAAATCTCAAGGCACACCTATTGTGCAAAATAGCCCTTATAACACGTGTTATCACTCATATCATGTAAAATATCTGTAAATGTGCATAATTATTTACTAATGCCAAATAAAATGTGACAAAGACAACTATATTACTCATGAAATATTTATTAACGAAATATTTCAGAAATTAATTTGAAACTTTATCAAATTAGGCTTCATCAAAGCAGCAACACACTCATTTAAACCAGACAGGTCACAAATTAAAAATTGTGGAGGATCAGGCTTTGGTGGTCGGCTCCCATCTCGGCGCACAGCTGGGAGAAGAGGCGAGATTTCAGGGGCCTTGATTTGATGTAATTCACCATCTGCACAGCCTGATTCAGCACCTCAGTCAACTCCGGGGGCATGGTTTTGGCAACTAATGCCTCTCTATGCAAAATGCAGTGGTTTGTCACGATATGTGGGTTTTGTGCTCTCACCTTAGCAATAAATCCTTTCACTCTCCCCGTCATGCTTGCCGCACCATCTGTGCAAAGACTGACGCACATATTCCAGGTCAGACTGTTCTCTTTTAAATAGTTATTAGTTACCCTGAATATTTCTTCTCCCGTAGTATGGCTTTCCATTTCTTTGCAAAGAAAAACGTCTCTTTGATAGAGTCAGCATCAACATATCTGACGTTTGCCAGAAGTTGGGCAGCCCCACTTATGTCAGTAGATTCGTCTATTTGTAGGGAAAATCTGCCGCTCGCCTGCAGTTTCTCTGTCAAATGTTGCTCAATGTCTTCTGACATGTCGTCGATTCTTCTTTTGATTGTATTATCAGACGACGGCACTTTGGATAGCTCATTTGCGGCATCTGGACCCAGCATGACACCTACAATTTTTTTGCAAGCGGGGAGGATGAGTGTCTCCGCTATTGTGTGAGGTTTCTTCTGCTTTGCAATGAGCTCCGCTAGCATGTAACTAGCCTCCATTGCCTTTTCAGACACTTTCACACAATCCAACAAACGGTCTTGCTGCCTCTGGTTCAGATCCCGCGCTCTTTTGAAGTAGGCCAAGTTTCTCTGAACATGGAAGGGATGTTTGGTTTCCAAGTGCCTCTTCAGCTTGCTTGGAACCATGTTCGCATTAGCTAACTTCTCCCGACAGACGACGCACTCGGGCTGAGGATTGTTGACATCCCCGGTCCAACTGAAGCCATAAGACAGGTAACTTTCATGATACTGTCTGCTGACAGTTTTTTTCCTCTTTTCTTTCGGTGGTGGGTTGTCGGCAGTCTCTGCACTGGTGGTTGGTGGTTTGCTCCGCACAAGAAAGCGCTCCATTTTCCCTCTTGCGTGTTTCTCTGTTTTAATGTTGTCCTTCAGCCTTCGATGTGTCACGGTCTTATAATTCCACCTGCAACTGCATTAACAGCGAAATATGGGGTTCTGTGAGGATTTTCTTTTAAAGAATTGTTTTAGTTATAGAGTTTGCCTCTGTATTATGAAATGAGTGCATACAAAGTACTGATATAGTAAATAAAAAAATAATTATTTTTGTGTAGTTGTATATTGCAATAATAACGTATGGTTGTCACAAAATCCCACGGCACACCCGGACTTGCCTCACGGCACACCGTTTGGGAACCACTGATATAGAGGAACGGACCGACTGTCACTGCCCGTCCCTGAAACCCCTGTTAGTGTTTGTATGTGTTTGTTTCTACTGTGTGTGTCTCTCTCTCTGCCGGCTGGTCTGCTCGACACGGCTGGGAGCAATCTCCAATCAACCACACCTGCAACCTGCTCATCAGCACTATGAAAGCCTGCAGCCTGCACTCATTCCCTGCCGGATTGTTGCTGTGAAAGGTTTGTTGCGTGCCGCTCTAGCTTTTTACCAGCATATTCTTTGACAACTTTGCCTGCTTTTGCCTCACACTCATTTTGATGTCTCCCAGGAGGAATCCAAGGCCTTCCACACTCCCAAGACCAGCCAGGCCTCTCTACCCACCCTGGAACAACTGTTTCCCACTGCCGCCATAACCAACCTCCACCCAGCTCCCCTTTTCTAATAAACAAATGTTACTTTCACCAGCTGATTCCGATTCATCCTTTTACATGTGTTAATAGTCAAATTCCAATAGTTTAAAGTGGACTTATGCTATATTTTAATAATATAGTGTAGGACCATACCTATATAAGGCATATTTATACTTTTTTTTTTTTCAAAATACCAAACAGATCATGCATTTAGCCATGCCTCATTTTGCTCAATTTGCACTTTTTTAGCCCTGTTTTGCAAGGGCTGATTCTGTGAGAACAGCACCACCTACAGGCCTGGCATATGTACTACAGCGTCTCCAGCGCTTCGAACGGCAATGGCCGTGGCTGTCTCCTCCTGATTGGTGGAGTTGGCCCAATAGCCGTAGCGCCACCGTCCTGACGTCAGTAAAGTGTTCAAATCTGTATCAGTCTGTATCAGATCCGTTGCAGCCCCGTTTTTAGAGATTTGGGTATGGAGGTAAAGAGAGAGGGTTGTGTTTTCTGACTTGGTGAGTTCCCTGACACACGGGGACACATATTCATGTATAAAAGACGTACAAAGGTGCATTTTGCATGATAGGTCCCCTTTAAGTAAACTATCAAAATCATCCTAATGACCACAGTGGTAAGTCCACTTACCCAGGAATTTTGAGTTGAACAATTACAGGAATATTATGTCTTTATGTTCTAATAATGTAAAATATTTTAGTAAATTGTTACCACAGAACATTTGCATAATGTTTTAAACATAAAGCATGTTATCCTTCTCTAAAATAATAACATTCTGGCAACATAAACAAATCTAGCTTGCAGCTGAAAACATTTTAAGAACAGTAGGGCATAATGTTCTAACAATGTTATCAAAAACATTTTAAGAATGTTTTTAGAAGACGTTATCCTACCTTTCAGAAGAACATTCTGGAACCAAAATAAAAGCTTCTGCTGAAAACGTTTTAAGAATAGTAGGGCATAATGTTCCAACAATGTTATCAAAAACATTTTAAGAAGGTTATCACCAAACATTTTAAGAATGTTTTTAGAGAACGTTATCCTACCTTTCAGAAGAATGTTCTGGGAACCAAAAGAAAACTTCCCGCTGAAAACATTCCTAGAACAATGAATGTAACATTCTCAGAATGTTTTTAGAACCAAAAATGTCTAGCTGGGAAGCTTCTACAGTTGCACTACGTTTTGATAACAGTTCAATATTATTTTGATAATAAATATATTTCAATGTTGATGAAGTTCATACTGTTCATTCATAATCTGATTGTCTTTGTAGCTCACTCTTGAAATAAAAAAAAACATTACAATTACAAAATAATTATATCTACAGCCCCTAAACACACAAACACATCTCTTTCATAAATAACACACTTGCTCTGCAATAATATGTTTTATGTTTCTGTCATATTTGTTAGGAAAGGACATGCCTGAAAGACACGACTCAACATTTGTCTCCTTCTCTGAGGCTCAAGAAGAAATTCCAAGAGGAAAATTAAAAGCTGATGTTATGAGATTTTAAGACCAGAGGCCTGTACTACGAAGCCGGATTTTGCTTAGCCGGCTAACTTCAGGGAAAGCTCGGGCTTTCCGGTCCTACGACGCTGGTTCTCTTTTTAGCAGGCTAGATTTCCATGGTAACTTATGCTGAGCGGCTAACCTGCTCCGGAGCAGGTTAGGTGGCAGGCTAAGAGATCAGCCTATAAAAGCTCCGCCTATCGACCAATGAATCTCTGTGAAAATGACGTCGGCATTTGTGGATGACACTGTGGAGCTCGGCGCTCAGATTGTGAGAGGCGCTCTCAGGCTGGAGAGATATTTAGGGACAGAATAAACCCTTTGGCTTTCCCTGAAGAGTATTTGTATGAAAGATACAGGTTCTCGTCAGAAGGGCTGACTTATCTGTGTCAGCTCCTCGAGCCATATATTGCTAATGCCACACATCGGAGTTGTGCCCTTACAGTGCCGCAGACTGTATGTATTGCTTTGCGCTTCTTTGCAACCGGCAGTTTTCTTATGCCGTGGGGGATGCAGAGAACCTTAGCAAGAATACAGTCTGCAGTGCTATTCATAAGGTCGCACATGCTCTGACAGGGCTCGCAGAGTCCTTTATTGTGTTTCCTGGCACATGTCCCACGCAGACGATCAAAGAGGGATTTTACAGCATGGCAGGTATTGATATGATTATATCTTTACAGTGAATGTTGTTCCTATGACGTACACTGTTGTATAATAAATGCAGCCTACTATTTAATAGGGTTTCCCAGGGTGCTTGGCTGTATGACTGCACACACATTCCGATCTCTGCGTCCCTGGGAGAAAATGAAGGCGATGTCAATCGCAAATCCATCCACAGCCTCAACATTCAGGTAAATCTTGCACATTCACTAGAACACACATTGAAGTCTGGGTGATAAAGGAACTCACACATTTAAATATTCACACAGTACATGTTCACACTTGGACTATCTTTATCTATAACATGGACTATTTCAAATGAACATTGATGCTACACTGACTATGATGCTCTTATTGTGGAAGTAGGCTTGTTAACCCCACATGCTTTTGCAGGCCACCTGTGACCACAGGTGTGTCATCACCAGCCTTGAGGCAAAGTGGCCTGGATCAGTCCATGACTCACGGATATTCTCAGAGTCATCACTGTGTCACAAACTGGAGCAGGGTATGGCAACTGTACATTCTTATTGTTTTGTGCTTCTTAAGCTGCCTTTTGTGGTACTTATTGTGGAAATATTCCTTTTTCTTCAGGGCTCTTCAGTGGAGTGCTGCTGGGGACAGGGGTTATGCCTGCCAGCCATTCCTCATGACCCCTATCCTGACCCTGGTGAAGGGCCACAAACCAGTTTCAATGTGGCCCATGCCAAGACCAGGGTCAGGATAGAAATGACCTTTGGTATACTGAAGGCCAGATTCACCTGCCTGCGGGGGCTCAGAGTGGCCCCTGAAAGAGCTTGCCGCATACATCGCCACCATGAGGAAGGAGAGGGCCCCTCCTGCAAACCCCCAACCTCCAGATGTGGTCGACCCCATCACCCTAGACTACCCTACTGGCAGGGCTGTCAGAGATGCCATCACAGTGTTATTTGCATAATACTTAAAAAAAACACACAGAGAGAGAGGCCTTGGGTGATTTATGTAGGTTTTTATTTTGTCAGCCATTCCTGAAGGAAAAAGAGAAAAACACATTTTGGTTTACTTTTTCAGTAAAGAAAAAAGGATTTCTCTTTTAGGTATCCTAAAAGATAAAGGTCACCTTATGCACCTTTCCTTTGACTTGAAAATAAATGACAATGTTACAAAATTACCTGTCTTTCTCTTTGTATTTTTCAACCTCCAACTTCTTTTTGTATGCGTAGGGCATTTATTCCATGGTTTGGGCATTTTTTTATGTTTGGACGAGGGTCCGTTTATAAAGGGCCCTCACAGAGTCTGCTTCAGCCTGAAACACATGAAACACATATATGTTGCTTTAACATTCAAGCATGGCTCACAGCAAGAAAGCTGAGCATTTTAAAGTTGCCTATACTTTTACATTAGTTTAATTAATTACTTGTCGTGATGAAGCCTAGATGTGGAGGGCCTAGATGTGGAGGGCCCAGGCTGCGGGGGTGGAAGAGTTTCTTCTTCCTGCAAATTGAGCACAGCAAATATCTTTTCAATAGAGAGTAGTCATTTGTCCCATGTGCAGACCACCACCATGTGCAAGTAATCAAATTAAGTAATCAATTAAAGCAACGTGCCACACCCTCTCTGTCTGTGTTTGAGGCAAATTGAGAAGTTCATATCATTGGTAACAAAATACTAAAGTGTACCGGCAGAGCGCTCTCTGAGAACACAGACAGCGTCTCATCATCATCCAGGCACTCCTGAAAAAAATAAGAAATGTCAATGGTCTTGTTATCCATATTCAGCGACCATATAGGGCGACATACCAAAGGTTACGTTACCTCTGATGAGGTAGTGGGTGATTTGGGGGGGGCAGCAACACCACGTTCTCCCCATCATCTGCAGAACAATAAAATAGGCCTACATGTCACTTACTCCCACAAAAATAGATATATAATTGTGTTGTATAGCATCCCAGCTGTTTAAAGCTCCCTGACTCTTACCCTGTATGAAAAGGTGGTGTGAGCTGCTGCCACCAGGGTCTGTAGAGACCCCCCCTTCCACCCCTGCCATCAAGGGCCGACCCACATTTTTGCTGAGGGCCAGCTCCTCGGCAGGGGTGAAAGCTGCTGGAGGAGGGCCCCCTCCTGTCTTCCTCTGCTCATTTCTTTCTTGTTGGCTGCAAGAATTGTGAAAAAATGTGACTGCTTTCCTATACAGTTATGAAACACAGACTAATTGAAGCAATACTAAACGTGTAGTTATATTTTTAAGATCGCAAAAGAGGGACATTTACCAGATTGAATGATGTTTTATATTTCACTCGCATTTGCTCCCAAGTCCTTTTAGACCCGCCAGGGTTGCATCTGAAAAAGAAAAAAAAACGTCATGTACAGCTTGAATTAAAAAAAGTTCTATAAATGAAAAGGATTACAAAAATATTAGGCTTAAAGTCCACTTGTGACCTCGGTCGATGATATTATAATGCAAAAGGCTGCCACTTGTTGCGAGTAGAACACTTTTCTGGTGGCTGAATAGCCCCCCTCTCTCCGCGCCGTTCGTTGAATGAGGCTGAAATCTCTATTAAAATAAGAAAGGAATTGAAAACACCGGAATCAAAATTATAACAAATTGTCTGAGTTTACTGGTAGGAAATCAAACACATATACAAGTTTTACAGAGTACTCGGGTACTCCGGGCTTTTTAGGATCGTGATGCGATGCGGCTAAAGATGTCAGGACCAACCACTCATCAAACCAAAAGAAATTGGACTTTAAGCTGATGATGCGATGCCGACACAGATACCCGACCAACCAACTCACCTAACCCAAAAAGCAACATTCCACTCCAAAACATCAGTATTTCTACCTACTTTTGGGGCGGAGATTGCTCAACTCTTTCCTTCCCATTTTTCTCCCAGCGAATCAGCAGAGCCCCTGGGGAGGGGCTGTTTAAACTAACCACCTCCCCAAGTGCCCTGATTGGCTGGATTCGCTTCTGGCCGAGGTCAATCAGAGTTTCGAACAGAGTGATATCCCCAACCACACCAGGTCAAAAGTCAATGTTTATTTCTACCTTATCTTACCTCTACATTCCTTTCCCAGGGGATTCTTTCACCTAAATTATCCTCCTTCACCTATTTAACGATACATTTTATGACTTAGCAACAGCATCTGGCTCTTAGGAATCATAAGAAGGATGTAATGTTTGTCTTTAACGACCTTAATGACGACATCTGCTTTTAGGGGTGAACCCAGGTCAGGTTGGTGTATGAAACACAGAATCTCTGAGTCAGTGAGTTTGAAAGTGAGAACAACATTCCTATATATGATTACCCATAAACCGTTGTGATTACATAAACCAGTTCAACTAATACATGTTCACTAAAATACAATGTCGAATCATATCTCTTTACTTCACACTCAATGATCAATTTGGTCTATTTATCCTATAAAGTAGAACATTAATCTGGAAGCGCCGGATTTATTTTTGTACATGACTGGCGTGCATCCAATACACTTTTAAAGATGTGCAGCTCTGCACGCTGTTGCATATAGACTATAGGCATATATATATATATTTATATATATACTTATTTTACTTACGCATTCACGGAGTCTGCAATGTCCTGCCAACATTGTTGGCGACGTTTGGCAGCCGCCAGGGTGCTGCTTTTGGCTTTCAATATATGTTTCAGATCTTCATAGAGGCTCATGATGACTGTCTGCTACTCGGCCGTGAAATACGTAGCTCGTGGTTTCTCCATGATTCCGATTGGTCGAATGCTCCAAATACCACCCCTTTTATGTGAACGCGCACCTAACTAGATAGGACACGGCTGGCTTGAGCGATCCACTTGATAACCGGCGTCGTAGTACAGCTTAGCGCCAGCGCGTATGTTTTGGATTAGGCCAACCGGCTAACTCAAACATATCCAGGTTAGGTTGAACCAGCTTCGTAGTACAGGCCTCTGGTGAAAGTAACATTTGTTAATTAGAAAAGGGGAGCTGGGAGTGGAGGTTGGTTATGGCAGCAGTGGGAAACAGTTGTTCCAGGGTGGAGAGGCCTGGTAGCCGTGTAGAGCAGACCAGCAGGCAGGTGTGGGGAGAGAGAGACACACCAACCCTGTCTCCTAAAAATTACGTTCCCACAGAACTAAACTGCAATTCTCAATTTTTAGCTAGAAACTTATTTTCTCCCACATTATGTTGGTTATGAACCTATCTCAAATACGTTTATTTTCTACATATCTTCTAGAAACATATTTTCTCCCACGTTACGTTTGTTATGAACGTATCTCAAATACGTTTATTTTCTACATATCTTCTAGAAACATATTTTCTCCCACGTTACGTTTGTTATGAACTTATCTCAAATACGTTTATTTTCTACATATCTTCTAGAAACATATTTTCTCCCACGTTACGTTTGTTATTAACTTATCTCAAATACGTTTATTTTCTACATATCTTTGCCATTTATTGTCTTGCTTATAATAATGATAATAGTCATTTATAAATATCATTTTAGAGCACCTCTCCGGTTGATATTCTGGGCTCTATCAAAAAAAACATCCTCCCCTCGGTCATGAACCTTGGAGTGACCTTCACTAGCACTTTTAAATTCGACAAGCAGGTCAGCACCGTAGTAAAATCCTGCTTTTTTTAAATAGACTATTGGCCAAAACCAAGTCGTATTTATCTTTTAATGACTTAGAAAGGGTTATTAATGCCTTTGTAACCTCGGGACTGGACTATTGTAACGCTCTGTATGTGGGTATGGACCAGGCCTCAATTAAACGCCTACAGCTAGTCCAAAACGCTGCTGCACGTTTGCTGACTGGCCACAAAAAGCGTGACCACATCACCCCTATTCTGGCCTCACAACACTGGCTTCCAGTTCGGTTCAGAATTGATTTTAAAATCCTTTTATTTGTTTTTAAAGCACTAAATGGGCTGGCTCCGGCCTATATAGCTGAACTCCTCCAGCGCTACACCCCAGCCAGAGCTTTAAGGTCTGCTGACCAGCTGCTGCTGGTAGTGCCAAGACCAGGCTCAAAACCAGAGGGCACCAAGCCTTCGCAGCAGCTGGCCCTAGGCTCTGGAACACTCTGCCCCTCCATGTGAGGTCGGCCCAGACCCTAGGGGTTTTTAAATCTAAACTAAAAACACACTTCTTCTCTCTGGCTTTCTAGTTAGAGCGGAGCACGACTCCTGACTTTTCCGTGTGTTTTATTTTTATTTGTTTTTAAGATATATCTGTTGTAATTTATTGTCGATTATTGTGATTGTATTACATGTACAGCACTTTGGCTCGACCAAAAATCGCTTTAAATGTGCTATATAAATAAAACCTGATTTGATTTGATTTGACACATTTGAAATCGACGATCGGGCTCGATATCCTATGGTTAAATTAAATCAGTAGGCGAGGCTGTAATTTCGCCAGCTGTGAGGCAGAAAATAATAGTTTTAACATGCCAAAAAGCTGCTGTGTCGTTTATTGCACCTCAAACATTAAAACAAATCCAGAGTTACGTGTTTCTGTACTTCCTCTAAGAAGAAAGGACAGTATACAACAGAAGAGCTCTGTGGCTTCAGGCTTGATCGCCGTTCAAATGACAGCTGGTTTCCCCAAAAGTGGGCGGGGCTGTAAAGTGACGTAGGAAAGATTCTCAGCTCGCTGATTGGATGTTTTAGCCGCAATGCACGTCGGGATATGGTGTTAATGCGATATGAAATCCGAAAAAAAAATCAGAGTTTAGGATGACCATAATCCCCAGCTATCGTTTGGGACTACAGTCCCGTTGACAAACCCCGTGATTAATCTTCAAACTCTGGGATTGGATGTTGGAGTGGCAGTGCGCCAAGGTTACGCCGAGCGCCAAACAGCTCTTTGAAATGGAACGAAACCACGGCAGACTTTCCAAAACTGGACTCGAACGCCCCCCAGAACTACACATGCTGGCTATTGTGTTTCGCAACATGTTCTATGGCACGTCTCTACTGGGAATTGTAGTTTTAAAAGACGTTTTCGTTTTTCCCAAAATTAGAAGTTGACAGTATTAAACTGTGTACAGCCCTGGAGAAAAACACTTGGGGTATAATGTTCGAACAATGTTATCACCAAACATTTTAAGAATGTTTTTAGAGAACGTTATCCTACCTTTCAGAAGTACATTCTAGGAACCAAAATAAAACTTCTCAATGAAACCATTCCTAGAACAATGAATGGTAACATTCTCAGAATGTTTTTAGAACCAACAATGTCTAGCTGGGAACTCAGACATGCCTACGCAAACATGCAATATCATGAATTATATGCTTTTTTTAAAAGGAAAATGTGGTGACATCAGTTCTATTTCGTATAAGGCTATCGCTATTGGGTAATCCCACTGCACGTGTGCAGCACTGACAGACTTAATCCACGCCCACCTATGACGTGGGCCCCACCTACGGCCTCACTTCCGTATAAATAGGAAGTAGGCCTGACAATCTGCTCCCATTTTTCTTCAGCACTGCGTTGCAGAAGCACTGGCCCTCTGGCCCACAGACAGCGGAGAGAGGACGCTCTCGCTGCTGCGGCCTAGAGATGGCAAATCCGGATCCTTTTACGGACTCAGGGTCTTCTGAGTCAGTCATTGAAGAGATCCGGATCATACGAGTCATTTGAGTTATATGAGTCAGCATCACCCAAGACCGTAGAAATCCTATCGGTGAAACCGAAAAGTTGATGCATTTCACGAGCATATATATATATATATATATAATATATATTTTATAATATATATATATATATATATAATAATATATATATAATATCTGCATGTATATTTTCTATTTCGACATGTATATTTTATATTTTATTTTATTTTTCTTTCTATTCTTGTTATTTTGTAGTTTTGTTTTATTGTAAAATGCCTTTTATGCTGCTGTAACAACAATTTCCCAATTTGGGATCAATAAAGTACTATCTATCTATTAAACTGACGTTATATTAACCTCCGCTACACAGTGTATTTTGCTTTAATAAAAAATGTTGATCACAAAAAAAAAGGGTTATTTTGCGATTTGGCAAATCTGAGTCTGCTGTTGACTCGTGCATGAGGACGAGTCTGCTGGATCTCTGGATCTGCTGCTATATGGCTACGGCTCTGAGTCCGCACGAGTCTGATCCGCTGTGTGTTGCAGCGAGTCAGGATTTGCGAATCTGCGAGTCTGCTCGTGCATACGGTTAGGAGCCGTCGGCTCCTCTGAGTCCCCACGAGTCTGCAGGAAGTTTCACTGATCCGCGTCCCCTCCCCTGAGCCAAACGATAACTTCTGGCAGGCAGCTATCCTGTATACTTGATAAAGGGTAGGTAGATGGACTGGGGTACGTTGTAATGTGATTTTACATGTTATAAAGAGAGTAGCGAGTGACGCAATTTATAGTTTTAATTTGTATGTCACACCAAGTGTGGGACTCAAGGACTCGGGTTAATGGAGAGGGGAGACTCGTCACGACCAGCTCATTTCTAGGATCCGGGTTAATGATCCGGATGAATCAGGACTCGCCCATCTCTACTGCGGCCGAGGATGATTAGCTAGTCCAGGAGTGTTACTCCGTGGACCAAGCCCTTGATTTATGGGATCCGAGTGGCGGGCAGCAGTCAGGCGACTCCTTCCCCTCCATTCACGGATCACCATGGGGTTCCCCCGGCCCCATCCTCCCTCCCTCTCCTCCGGACGGGGGAGACAGGGGGGGGCTCGGTGTCAGCCCGACATATGAGTTACAACCGGAGGAAGCGGCTTTACACAGACGATACAGGTTTGATTGATTGAAAAGTTTATTAACAGCTTGTATATTGGGTACAGTACAGTACATCTCAAAACATACAATTGTTAAGGGGATGCAGACCAGAGAAAGACTTTCGTCTTGTTTACATCAGGGTCCCCCATTTCCAATTCATCATATCATTTAACCTCTAAGCACGGCGGTCCCCCCATTGGACCCCTCCCACCGTTTTGTTTTCGAGATAATGTCTCAGGGCTTCTTTTTTTACACTTATGTTTTTATTGAGTTTTCACAACAATAATAACAGAACAACAAAACATAATACACACAAATCAGTTGTAAAATAAAGCACAATAAATACTAGTTGTCTGAAGACCTTCAATATTCACACATACCGTACAGGATTGAATTAGTCATTCACTTACTCATTGGTGTCAATCATGTAAATATTCCACTTTTCCCATTTCCTATTGAATGCATTCTCTTGGATTCTCAAAACATATGTCAGCTTTTCCATGACGAAAATATCTTGAACAATTTCCAGCCACTGCTCCTGAGTCGGAGCGTTCACATTAAGCCAATTCCTAGTTATAGCTTTCTTACTCGCTGCAAGTAAAACCTTAATCAAATATAGATCGCCTCCCATCACAACATCCTTAATGTTCCCAAGATACATCACCGGGCAGGTATTTGGGATTCCATAACCCAAAATAATTTTGACAACTGCATTAACCTTCTCCCAATATGACCTTATCTTTGTACAGTTCCAGAAAATGTGTGAGTGGTTAGCCTCCATGTTGCCACACAACCTCCAACACTGTTGCTGTACACCAAGTTGCCTGCTCTTTATTTTGGGTGTTATGAAAAAGCGAGTCAGGTTCTTCCAGCAGAATTCCCTCCATACTAATGAGTTTGTGGATGTAAATTGCGTCTCGAACATTTGAAACCATTCTTCCTCTGAAATTTGAATTTGTAACTCTACTTCCCATTTTGCTTTTATGTAGATAGTCGATTCCCCCTGTTTCCCCCCAAAGCCTGGTAGAAAGCAGAAATGATCCGGGACCCCTTCTGCTGATACGCATCCACAATCACCCCAGTTACAGTATCTACAGATTCATCTGCATTCAGCCTTATCTCTTTTACAAAATAGTGTCTTAACTGCATGTATCTAAAATAATCCCTGTCTGTAATACCATATTTTGCCTGTAATTCCTGAAAACCCATCAATTCACCCTTTTCTGAAACCGTACACATTGCTGTTATGCCCTTTTGCACCCATTCTTTGAATGCTGGATCATACACCCTGGTTTAAAATTGGAATCGTATGCAAACCACCTCAGCGTGCGTATCCCTCTCTTTAATTTGTATTTTGCTACTACAACATTCCAGACCTCTAGTGTAAACGCAACTATCGTATTAATTTCACCTCTCAGAGCCTTCACCAAATTCCTATCTCCTACCAAGGCCTGAATGTGGTGACCCTGTACCTCCCTTTCCATGGCTTTCCATCCAGACTCATAATCTGGTCTACACCAGTAGGCCAAAGGTCTGAGTTGGGCTGCATAGAAGTATTCCCTAAGATTTGGTAAAGCCATTCCCCCCTTACTTTTAGGCAACTGAAGTGTCGCAAATCGTATTCTTGGTTTTTTACTATTCCAAACAAATCTAGAAATCATCCTGTCCCAGGTTATGAATTTTTTTTGGGGAACATCAATTGGAAGAGACTGAAAAAAATACAGCAGCCTAGGTAGGATATTCATTTTAACCGTTTGTATTCTGGCACTGAAGTCTAAAGGGAGGGTGGACCACCTTTCTACATCCTTTCGGATATTGTCATCAATTTTGTTATAATTGGCTTCAAACAGGTTGGAAAATGTTTTGGTTATAGTTACACCAGATAAGTCATTGTTTTGGAATTCCATTTTAGGTTATATGCATGTCTAATTTGTTGGGATGGGGAATAATTGAATGAGAGAATTTGAGTTTTTGTTACGTTCACTTTATACCCTGAATAGTAACCATATGTGTCGAGTAGGTTCATCAGGTTTGGGAAACATACATCTGGTTGCTCAAGGAAAACTATAACATCATCCGCAAAAAGCCCAATGATATGATCTTCCCCCCCTATATTGACACCCTGCAGATCTTCACTCTGCCTTATTGCTTGCGCCAATGGTTCAACAAATAAAGCAAAGAGAGTAGGAGAGAGACAGCAACCCTGTCTAGAGCCTCTCTCCAGCTGAATCCTATTGGACAAACTCCCATTTACTTTGATCCTAGCCGTAGGTTCGTGATAAATAGTCTTAATACACCGAATTGCATTTTCATTTAAACCAAACCTTCTTAGTACTTCATATAAAAAAGACCAACTGACACTGTCAAACGCTTTTTCTGCGTCCAGACTAACCAGAACCATACTCGTGCCCTTTTTATGCGCATTGTCTACGATATGGAGAGTCCTTCTGATATTGTCTTGTGTTTGGCGCCCTCTAATGAAACCAGTTTGATCTTCATGAATAAGATCTGGCATAAAAGTCTCAAATCTTTTACAGATAATTGAGGTAAACAGCTTGTAGTCCACATTTAAAAGAGAAATTGGCCATAATTTTTACAGTGGTCTTTGTCTTTGCCTTCCTTAGGCAAAATGGAAATAATTGCTTCCCTCCAAGATGGAGGAGCCCTGCCTTCTTTAAGAGTCCAATTAAAACAAGACAGAAGCAGAGGTGTTAGCTCCTTCGTGAAAGTTTTATAGAACTCTGGTGGGAACCATCGCTGCCCGGTGATTTACTGGTCTTTAGCCTACTGATTGCAGCTTCCAACTCTTCAACTGTAAATTGCGACGTAATGGTGTCATTCTGTATCTCACCTATAGATGGCAGATCAAGAGAGTTAAGAAAGTTTCTTATTGTGCCTTCATCAGCTAATGGTGGATTAGAGTAGAGTGTCTTATAGTACTCTTCAAATATTCTTTCTATCTCATCTGGCTCATACAGTAGTTGGTTAGTTTGGGGGTCCCTTGTTCTATGAATTGTATTAGAGGCTTGCTGTTTGCGCAGGCGTCTAGCCAGGAGTCTAGCTGCTTTTGAGCCTGATTCATAATAAGACTGCTTTAAAAACCTTGCCTTTTTTTCTATTTCTCCTCTAAGGATCTCATTTATCTCCCCCCTTGTTTCCTTAATTTGTTGTAATGCCGATTGATCCCCTGTACTCTTATGTTTTGTCTCCATTTCTCTCAATTTTTCTATTTTGTATTTGTATGTGGCTAGCCGGGCCTTTTTTTGTGATGCTGTTAGGGCGATCAGCTTTCCACGGAGAACAGCCTTCAAAGCATCCCACAGTATCCCAGGGTCCACATCCCCATTATCATTCTCCTCTATATATTTGTATCTCTTCCCTTAACTGTTCCACGGTCGCCTTATCATTCAAAACACCCACATTGAGCCTCCACACTGTATTCTTTTGTCTACTGTTCAGATTTATTGACAAGCTAATCATATTATGATCCGAAACATCTGCCACCCCGATTTTACTCTCTGTGATCCTGTGACTTTCACCCGTATTTATTAAAAAGTAGTCAATTCTGGAGTACACAGAATGGGGTACTGAATAGTGTGTATAATCCCGTTCTAGGGGGTGAAGTTCCCTCCAAATATCAATTAGTCCCATTTCCTGCACTGACGCGTTAACAAACTTGGTCAGGTGCTTCTTGCTATTTTTGTGACTTGTAGTGTCTATGGTATGATTCAGGACCACATTAAAATCCCCTCCACATATCAAAATACCCTCAGTCTCTAATGCAATGACGTCAAACAGATTTTTAAAAATAGATTTGTTACTCTCTGGGGGGGCATATACATTGACCAATGTCACCACTGCATTTTCAAGCTTTCCTTTCACTAATATATATCGTCCCTCTTTGTCCCTAACTTCTTTATGGAGTTCAAATTGAACTGCATTTGAAATAAGGATAGCCACTCCCCTCTTCTGGCTAGGTTTGTAAGAACTATAGAACGTATTTTTAAAACCAAAGCGTTTTAATTTTTCATGCTCCTGTTGAGGCAGATGAGTTTCTTGTAAAAATAGTACTTGGGCCTTTTCTTTTTTCAATTTAGCCAGGACCTTGCTCCTTTTAACTGGATTATTCATCCCATTTACATTAAGTGACACCACTTTTATATTATTGTACGGCATTTAAATTACCCAATCCTTTGCATTCACAAAACTCCAGACAACTGAAAACTACACAGACCTGAACATCTGGCCCACATGTAGTGAACGTAGAACGTAAAAAGAAAAACGTAGACTTCCAAGGTAGGGTGATTCCTCGCCACCCTAAGTCCCCGTTGGCAGGTAGAGGGGAGAGCCTCCTCCTGAAGGGCCCCTCACTAGAGGTGAAACACGCAGTCTCACGCATCCTAGTAGTCCAACAGCATCTGATAGCATTTATATAATCCAAATGAAGTCGTGACAAATATATACAGTGAATATATAATATGAATCAGTTAGTCCCGGGAGGGATCCGCTCATACTCTTGTAGCCTCTTCCTTACTCTGCTCGCGGTCTCGTCCCCACCTGCACTACTCTCTCCGACGCGCTGCCATGTCTTGGTCTGGTGGAGACGCTCCATCTCCGGGTACAGCTCCGAAGCGTTGCGGTCTGGTATCTCCACGGAGAAACCTCTCCTCCTCAGCTCCTGCGCTGCATCTTGCGCACTGTCGTATGTGCGTGTTCCCGAGTCCCAGTGAATACGCATCCTGTCAAGAGGTGTCTGAAAACGTATATTTTTCTCTTTAAGGACCCTCTTTATTCCCACGTACGCCTTGCGCTTCAGGACGACCTCCGTTGCATAGTCGTGATCGAACGATAGACGTCGCCCTTCCATCAGTATCTTTTTTTCCCAGGCCTTTTTCAGTACCCTTTCTTTGATGTTAAACTCCAGAAAGTTCACCACTATGGACCTTGGCGGTGCATTCCTTTCCGGTTTGCGAGCCACAGCTCTATGGGCGCGTTGTATCTGTAGGTTGGTGTCCGGTAAAGCGAGTTCAGTTTTCAAAAGTTGATCCACAAAGTCAGACATGGAGTTACCTTCCTTCTCTTCGGGTACTCCATAAATGCGCATATTATTTCTCCTGGATCGACCTTCCAAATCCACCAGTTTCCCCTGCATGGCTCTCTGTTCTTTCATTGATTTAATCAACGCATCTGACAGAGCCATGTTTACTGTCTCCGCCTCATCGATTCGTTCCTCCGCTTCTTTCAGCCTAGTTTCGTGGGCCTGGGTTAGCGCGGAGTTAGCAGAAAGTTTTTGGTAAATTTCCTGCTTCATATCTTCGAGTTCAGATTTCATGTCCCCCTTGATTTCTTCTTTAAGTTTGTTTAAGTCCACTTTATGCTCAGCCCTGAAATCGCGTATTTCCTGGAGCACTGAGCGCATGGTGTCTGCCGAGTCCTGTTGTGAGCTAACGGAGCTAACGGAGCTTTGAGCATCTTCCATCTCCGGTGAATTCTGTCTTTCTAGTTTGTCACCTTTCTTTTGACTTCTAGTTCTCTTTCCCCCTCTCATTCCAATACAATTACATCGATTTGTATATTATTTGGCGAGTTAAGGGGGTTGATTTCCAATCGCTATCGAGAGCTAAAAATTAAGCAGCCATCTCACTCGCCTGCTCACCGGAAGTCCTCTCTCAGGGCTTCTTAACATTTATGAAACTATTAATGTGTAGCACCAGATTAACGGGAAGAATCTCAGCTAACTGAAGATATGAACCATTTTTACCAAAACAAAACACAAGTCTCATAAGAAGCGTCTAAATGACCCCTGAGCGAAAGAATTCGAACGCACTGCGCACAATTCAAGATAAAAATACCCTTATTACTTATCGTAGCTGCACATACAATACAGCCGATTAAAGCTGAGACTCCACTGATTATTTAGGTATAGTATCATCACTGAGCGATCCGAACTTGCGACAGGGGAAGCAAACACAGACATCACAACACGTACCTTTACGGAGCTTTTACGGCAGATCGTCTCACCGTAGCTGTCAATTAGGTCAAAAGACGTGTTCAATGCCATTAAAACGAAAAAAAAAAAATGCTACAACTGTTGACCCATAGGTTGATAATGTACCTGTGCCTTTTAAAAAATTATTTATAATCCATAATTCCATTTTTTATGTAAAAATCGGAGCGGAAAAGTTAGCTGCTAATGGTAGCCACCAGAGTATATGCAGCTTCCGGTTTTGGTAACGCGTCACTCTCACTCCTTATTTGTTAACGTTTTGGTATGTATATAACTTTCCTCGATTCCATTGGCTCTAGCGGTTATAAGAGATTTCATTCATCAAAATCGAGCAAGGGGGCCAGAGATAGGTCAAATCTACCCAAATGACCCCAGAAGTGGGGGGTTTTGGCTAAATCTCTCTAAAAGGTCAAATTTCACTTGTTTGCATCAATCTTGATACAGGGTACTTATTATATGTTGTACTTTGGATTCCTAAAGCTTTTAGTCTACTAACCCATCATCGAAGGGTAGTTTTCACTATAAGTAAAAAAGAATTTTGGACGGACACTATAATTTACAGTTTTTTACTATGTAAAATCTGAATTTTCTTTAAAATAAAAAACATCTATATTGATTCTGACTTTTCTACATCCAACTCACAGGTTTATCATTACTTGAGAAAAAAGATTATTAATTTAACCCTTTTAGAAGGGAAGATGTGGTAATTTGTTCTGGGAATGTCATTTTCGAGCCTGAGACCTGAAAAACAGGCTCAGGGCTTAAGAGGTTAAGACTTATAAGACATATTTGACATACAGATGGCTTATTTACAATTTACATACAGGTGGTTTTTTTCATACAGATGGCTTATTTACAATTTTCATTTTAGATTTCGTTCTAATACATCCTAACCGGACATTTAAGACATACCAAGTCTACAGATATACAGTTAGTAACAGATTCTAAAATGCGAGTATATACATAGATGGGGGGGGGAAGCTGTCCATTGTACGACAGGTTGAGATTTGTACCATTACCGGGGCCAGTTTTGCAATGCTCTCCCCGAAGGTGCTCTTTAAGAGAGGTTTTGAAGGTAAGTATAGTTTTACTTTCCTTTACAGTTGTGGAAGAGCGTTCCACCTTGTGCCAAATCTGGGTTTTACATGATTTGTGGAGCTCCCTCTGGTGTTATGATCATGTATTCCTTGACCTTTGGGAAGAATTTTGACATGAGTGCTCCTGCCAGAGTTTTCAGGGTGTTTTTGTTTACCAGAGAGGAGATCCGGAATAGGAATCTAGTTCTTTGATTGAATTTTTTTATTACATTGGATGCCATTTTGTCACAGGAGAGGTTTGCCTCAAGAATAGATCCTAGGTATGTAATTTCCTTCTTACTTGTGACAATAATGTCACCCACTGCAACTGAGAAGTCGTCGGATTTGCTGAGATTATGTTTCGAACCGAAGAGAATGGACTCTGTTTTACCCAGGTGTAATGATAATTTATTATCGGCGAGCCAGGTGCAGATTCTGCCGAGCTCGGAGCTGATGGTTTTTTCAACCTGCAATCTGCTCCTGTCAGAGACCAGCAGGGCTGAGTCGTCCGCGAACAGGAACAAGTTGCAGTCACATGCTGATGACATGTCATTTGCATAAATTAGGAACAGTAACGGACCTAATATGCTTCCTTGTGGAACACCACAGCTCACTGGGAGGGGGGGGACAGAGTACCGTTTACCTCCACCATCTGTTCTCTCCCCTCCAGGTAGGATTGCATCCAGCTCACCGATAGTTTATCAAAACCAATTGCTTTTAGCTTGTCAATCAGAATGGGGTAATTGACAGTGTCGAAAGCCTTTTGTAGGTCCAGCATCACCATGCCGCAGTATTTACCCTCGTCCACCTCTTGTTTGATGTGGTCGTTCAAATAAAGAAGGCATGTGTCAGTGGAGTGGGATGTTCTAAAGCCAGATTGAAATTCATAGATTAGTTTTCTTTTCCGCGAGGTACTTTTCGACCTGTTCATATACTATTTTTTCCATGACTTTCGAGATGGAGGTAAGTATAGAAACAGGGCGGTAGTTGCCTGGGTCCAATTTGCTGCCCTTTTTGTGCAGGGGGTTACTCTTGCAATTTTGAAGTCTTTGGGTACTTTTCCCTGTTTTATGGAGAGGTTAATTATGTGAGCTACAGGTAAGTCCTGCCGGGGATGGGAGCACGCAAACGCGGCTCTCACTCTGAGGTGTTGTGCACTCATTGTGTCCGTCTCCCTCTGGCCCAAGACAGCGGAGAGCGGACGCTCTCGCTGCTGCGGCCGAGGATGATTGCTAGTCCAGGAGTCTTACTCTGTGGATCAAGCCCTTGATTTATTGGATCCGAATGGCGGGCAGCAGTCAGGCGACTCCTTCCCCTCCATTCACGGATCACCATGTGGTTCCCCTGGCCCCATCCTCCCTCTCCTCCGGACGGGGGAGACAGGGCGGGGCCCGGTGTCAGCCTGGCAGCCGAGCCTATGGGTTCGGCTGCCGGGCTGACATCAGGTCCCGGGTCACCGGGTCCCTCTATCCGCCATCTCGGCTCTGCCGTATAGGCGGTATTCTCCAGGAACTCCCGGAGATCATCGGAAAGGCAGCCGCCTAATGAGATCTCCCCGTTCCCCCGTTTCAGGAGAGCTCTCCTTCGGATGACATAAAAAGCTGTATAAGCGGCTGCCTCATAGCCTGTCGGTTATTAGGCAGCAGGGCTCGCGGCCAAACCGGCTGTCTTTAAAACCTGTCGGTTGATCAGACAGCACGGGCTTGTTTCCTATGTCACAGATATGCCTCCACACACCTCCGCTCATTCCTCAAGCGGGTTTGAGCGTGAACGCGCCTCAATGTCCGGTTTACGAGCCTTCTCTTAAACGGCGACATGATGAGAGCCGCTATGCAATACAACGTGTGGAGGTGCATAAGCCAGCTGTGGTTAACCTGTCGGTTAAAAGACAGCGGGGCTCGCCGTTTGAGCCGGCTGTAACCTGTCAGTTAGCAGGCAGCAGGGATCGCGGCACAAGCCAGCTGTATTTAACCAGGCGTTATTAGACAGCAGGGCTTGACGTTTAAACCTGATGCTCCTAACCTGTCGGTTAGCAGGCAGCATGGTTTTTTCCTCTGTCCCAGATGTGCCTACTACACACGGTCGTAATGAGCCCAGGGCTGTTTTACGCACTGTGTGAATAGCACTGCACACACCTCCGCTCATTCCTCAGCAGGTTTGAGCGTGAATGCGCCTCAATGTCCAGTTTACGAGCCTTAAAACTCCTAAACAGAGACAGGATGAGAGCCGTGTGAGATGCAGCGTGTGGAGGCCCCCTCGCAGCTTTTTCGGTCCGGGCCCCTCTTGGGTTGCTTCACGGCAACGGCGGCGAGGGCTCTGACGTGGCTCGTCACCATGACAACCACAGCACATTCCAGAGCATGTTGCGCGCTCTCAGAGTATTACTCAGAGTGGCGACGCGTGTGTTCGATGGACAGATGGATAATATTATGCAGCAAGGCCCACCGGGTAAGCCGGCTGCCCCTAACCTGTCGGTTATAGGCAGCATGGCTCGCTGCATAAATTGGCTGTCTTTAAAACCTATTGGTTTTTAGGCAGCTCGGTTTTTCTCCTCTGTCCCAGACTTACCTCCTACACACGGTCGTAATGAGCCCACGAGTGCCATTATTACAGTGTGGACAGCACTGCACACACCTCCGCTCATCCCAGGGGTGTTGAGCGTGAACGCACCTCAAGGTCCGGTTTACGAGCTTTCTCCTAAACGCGACATAAATGAGAGCCTGTGTGAAATGCAGCGTCTGGAGGACACCACAGCACATCCAGAGCAGGTTCGCGCGCTGAGTGGACGGCGCGTGTGTTCGATGGACAGAGGGAAGTAATATAGAGCAAGGCTCCCCGGTTAAGCCGGCTGCCAATAGCCTATTGGTTACTTGGCAGCATGGCTCGCTGCTTAAGTCGGCAGGGTTTTTTAACTTATCAGTTAATAAACAGCAGGGCTTACTATTCAATTCGTCTACCTTAAACCTTCTGGTTATTAGGCAGCACGGATTTTTCCTCTGTCTCAGACTACCTCCTACCCACGGTCGTAATGAGCCCACGCCCCCCAGGTGTCATGCTCACTATGTACCCGTCTCCCTCTGGCCCTCAAACAGCAGAGAGCGGACGCTCTCGCTGCTACTGCGGTCGAGGATGATTGGGCAGTCCAGGAGGTTTACTCCGTGGACGAAGCCCTTGATTTCCTGGGTCCGAGTGGAGGGCACAAGTCGGATGACTTCGCCCCCTCCATTCATGGGTCAAAGGGGCCATTATTACGCCTCGTGGGGACAGCACTGCACACACCTCCGCTCATCCCTTAGTGGTGTTGAGCGTGAACGCGCGGTTTACGAGACTTCTCCTAAAACGGCGACATAATGAGAGCCTGTGTGAAATGCAGCGTGTGGAGGGCTCTGGCGTGGTTTGCCACCAACCACAGCACATCCAGAGAATGTACACCCGGCGCTATCAGAGTATTACTTAGGGTGTAGGCGTGTGTGTCTGATGGACAGATGGATGAGCAGGCGGATGGGCAGAGGGTAGTCTCTGCAGTTCGCCTCTCCCCCCCGCAGTTCTACGGGATACAGGGAACCCTGTCATCCCAGGAACAGTGTCTCGCGCTCCGTGCAGAGCGGCAGGAACTCTTGTTAAAGAAAGCCTTTTTCCAGGGTTCCTCAAGGGGAAGAAAATCAGGGGTTTTTACTCCCGCTATTTTCTGGTCCGAAGGAGACGGGGCGGGGGGAATGAGACCCATCCTCGATCTGTCAGTGTCCAACAAGGGAATGGCCTTTTCCATGCTGACGATCAAACAGGTGGAGTGTGTTCACCAGGGAGACTGGTTCACAGCCATAATCCTGAAGGATGCTTACCTCCACGTAACCATCATCCGAGGGATGAGAGTGTTATTTTACCTGGACGACCGGCTGTGGCTGGCTCGCTCCAGGGAGGAAGCGGCTTTACAGACGATACAGCGTATCTCATCTGTCAAGCCTGGGTTTCATTATCAACTGGAAGAAGAGCTGTCCTCTTCCCTCCCAGGTTATCATTTAACTGGGAGTGGAATTGGACTCAGCCCGCATGAGAGCGCGACTCTCACAGCGGAGAGGGGAGAAAGTGACAGCTCTCTTCCGGCGCGCCACACCCCGCGGGGCGGTGACAGCCCTCTCCGTGATGCAGCTGTTAGACATGATGTCAGCTGGTCACGTGGTGATCGCCCTGGGTCTCCTTCACTTGAGGAGACTCCAAAGGTGGTTTATTCGCCTGCGCATTGACCCTGTGCGTCAAAGGAGACGCATGGTGTACATTCCTCCTTCCGTGGGTTTGGTTTTAACCTACTGGAAAAATCTCCACGTCTTGTCAGTGGGGGCCCCTGAGCAGAGTGACGTCACACACCGCAGTGTTCACAGACGCATCTCTCGCAGGAGGCTGAGGAACGTGCATGTCGCAGGCAGGGGGGGGACAGTGGCCGGTTCACATGTCTCTCCATATAAACGTGCTGGAATTACGCTCCGTATGGAGAGTAATCCAGCATTTTTTTCGCCCCGTTGCTGTACAATCAACATGTGTTGATTCGAACAGACAACAAAGCAGCGGCGGGCCTACATAAATCGCCAGGGAGGTGTACGATCAGCGCAGCTGCTTCACACACCAGAGCATCCTACACAGCCAAATGGACAGCGTTCCGTTTGGTATGTAGGGAAAAGCCTGGACCCCGTTACGGTCACCCTGCCTCACGTGCTGTCGTTCCTCCAGCTGTTGCTGGACAGGAATTGGCTTATAGCACGGTCAAAACATATGCTGCTGCCATTTCATCTTGCCACATAGGTTTTGGTGTCAGCACGGTGTTTATTCACCCTCTGACAAAACGTTTTCTACGGGGAATACAGAGACTCAGACCTGTGTCACGCGCTTTGGCGCCTCAATGGGATTTGGCTTTAGTGTTACGCGCACTGAGAAAAGCTCCATTTGAACCTTTAGATCAGGTCCCCCTAAAAGTTCTTGTCAGCCAAAATAGCTCTGCTCTTGGCTCTGACATCAGCTAAAAGGGGTGAGTGATTTGTCTGTTCTCTCTGTGGCTCCGTCATGTCTCCAGATCCAAGGAGATGGCAGCTTAGCTGTTTTGCGCCCTAGCCTGGCTTTTATGCCAAAAATTATCACAGGCTCTTTTTTAGATCAAGAGTGATAACTTTGGATGGTTTTTTCCTCCTCCTCACACATCAGAGGAGAAGCCACATCTCATCTCCTCCATCCCGTGCGCGCGCTGTCATGCTATACGGCACGCGCGGCTGCGTTGTGCAGTTCCCAGCGTCTGTTTGTGCATTACAGAGAGCGCTCAATAGGACAGCCTCTGTCTGCACAACGCCTGTCACACTGGCTGTGTGAGGCTGTGTCACAGGCATATGTCTCCTCTGGGGTGGATCCCCCGGAGAACATCAAGCGCACGGCACCAGAGGAATTTTATCAACCTCTAGGGCGTTGCACGGAGGAATGACAGTGGAAGACATTTGCACTGCTGCATCTTGGTCTTCCCCTGTTCTTTTATTTCGTTTTTATTTGAGGATGTCTCCCATTCCTCTCTGACACACTCAGTACTGAATGTCCTGTCAGAGTGAGTAATGTCGGAGACACAACTGTGTGCCCTCTCTCCTGCCTGTCGGCACTCAGAGAGCTGCCCTTTTTCCCCCTTTTTCGTTGTAACAAATGGGACTTTGGTCTCTACTTTTTATGACGACAGGTATTCACCTTCATTCCCTCATGGAGAATATTCATTTTAACCTCTTAAGCACGGCGGTCCCCCCATTGGACCCCTCCCACCGTTTTTTTTTTCGAGATAATGTCTCAGGGCTTCTTAACATTTATGAAACTATTAATGTGTAGCACCAGATTAACGGGAAGAATCTCAGCTAACTGAAGATATGAACCATTTTTACCAAAATAAATACAAGTCTCATAAGAAGCGTCTAAATGACCCCTGAGCGAAAAAATTCTATCTAACGCACTGCGGCACACAATTCAAGATAAAGATACCCTTATTACTTATCGTAGCTGCACATACAATATAGCCGATTAAAGCTGAGACTCTACTGATTATTTAAGTATAGTATCATCACTGAGCGATCCGAACTTGCGACAGGGGAAGCAAACACAGACATCACAACACGTACCTTTACGGAGCTTTTACGGCAGATCGTCTCACCGTAGCTGTCAATTAGGTCAAAAGACGTGTTCAATGGCATTAAAACGGAAAAAAAAATGCTGCAACTGTTGATCCATAGGTTGATAATTTACCTGTGCCTTTGAAGAAATTATTTATAATCCATAATTCCAGTTTTTATGTAAAAATCGAGCGGAAAAGGTAGCCACCAGAGTGTATGCAGCTTCCGGTTTTGGTAACGCGTCACTCTCACTCCTTATTTGTTAACGTTTTGGTGTGTATATAACTTTCCCTCGATTCCATTGGCTCTAGCGGTTATAAAGAGATTTCATTCATCAAAATCGAGCAAGGGGGGCCAGAGATAGGTCAAATCCACCCAAATGACCCCAGAAGTGGGGTTTTTGGCTAAATCTCTCTAAAAAGGTCAAATTTCACTTGTTTTGCATCAATCTTGATACAGGGTACTTATTATATGTTGTACTTTGGATTCCTAAAGCTTTTAGTCTACTAACCCATCATCCAAGGGTAGTTTTCACTATAAGTAAAAAGAATCTTTGGACGGACACTATAATATACTATGTAAATCTGAATTTTCTTTAAAATAAAAAACATCTATATTGATTCTGACTTTTCTACATCCAACTCACAGGTTTATCATTACTTTGAGAATAAAGATTATTAATTTAACCCTTTTAGAAGGGAAGATATGGTCATTGTTCTGGGAATGTCATTTTTGAGCCTGAGACCTGAAAAACAGGCTCAGGGCTTAACAGGTTAAGCTACATTTCCAGGGACTGTGATGCTCCATTACGCATGGCGCAATGGACATGGTTATTAAATTGAGTAGGTGTGGTTTTGTGCTTCTGGTAAAGGACGGACCAGTGGGGCGTGGACTACATCCTGCTCGCCCTTAACCCAATAGCGATAGTCTTAGAGGCGAAGCCTTATACGAAATAGAACTGGGGTACGTACTGTAACCCAGCTTCTATGAGTATAGGCGCAGCCCTCTAAGGTTCGGGCCCCACTGGCTCCGCGAATAGCTGAAGAAAAGCTTTTTGCGTGGGATCAGATTGTCGGGCTACTTCCTATTTATACGGAAGTGAAGTCGTAGGTGGGGCCCACGTCGTAGGTGGGCGTGGATTAAGTCTGTCAGTGCTGCACACGTGCAGTGGATTACCCAATAGCGATAGCCTTAGAGGCTGCGCCTATACTCATAGAAGCTGGGTTACAGTACGTAACCCCAGATTTTTTTAAACATCCTTTTCAAACAAATGCAACAAGTTTGTATTTTAAAGCGCACTACAAATAAATCTGACGTTGACCATGACCGTGTTAATATTTCGCATCACAGGAACGTTTTTATAAAAAAGAATAACCTCCTGAAAACATTATCCAAATGTTGCTTTCAAAATGTTCTTCTTTGGTTATCATGTAACATTGAGGGAATGTTTTAAAAGAACATCTTTAATGTGTTACCCCAACAACGTCCAAAACACATCCTTAGAATGTTGCAGGCAAAACGTTCCACCTTTGTTAACATATCACATTAAAGGAACATTTTATAAAAAAACTTTCTGTCATCTCAGGCCTCAATAACATCTCAAAACATCCTCTGAATGTTGCAGTTAAAACGTTTATGTCTTAGTTAACCTTAAACCTATAGGAACATTATTTGAAAAAATAAAAATCCTAAAAGGTCTTTGAACATCAGATTAAAATGTTTCTTTAAAACCTTATTAGAACCTGTAGGTAATGTTAGCCAAAGTTGTGAGAACGTTCCCCGCTAGCTGGCATGTCTGTCGGTCTCAAATCTAAAGGGTGCAATAACGATTTTTATCCAATATGCATAACAGCGGACACTGTTTATATGCAGGCCTCACAAACCACACACGGCCAGATAGCTTATCTAACAGTTAGAACCTACATACGAGACACAACCTTTATAGTCAGAAAAAAGTGTGATTATTTTCGGATATTTTACACATATGATATTATGAATACTGTGGGCCTACATACCTTAGTGTAATTATAAGTGCATGTGAGTGAATATTGGCATGCATAAATTCGTTTTTATACGTCCTATTCATTGTGCTCATACATCTTAAGAAAGTTATCACCAAAAATATTAAGAATGTTTTTAGAGAACGTTATCCTACCTTTCAGAAGAACATTCTGGGAACCAAAATAAAACGTCCGCTGAAAACGTTTAAGAACAGTAGGGCATAATGTTCTAACAATGTTATCAAAACATCTTAAGAAGGTTATCAAAAACATCTTAAGAAGGTTATCAAAACACTTAAGAAGGTTATCACCAAACATTTCCAGAATGTTTTTAAAGAACGTTATCCTACCTTTCAGAAGAACATTCTGGGAACCAACTAAAACGTCCTGCTGAAAACGTTTTAAGAACGTAGGGCATAATGTTCTAACAATGTTATCAAAAACATCTTAAGAAGGTTATCACAAACATTTCAAGAATGTTTTTAAAGAACGTTATCCTACCTTTCAGAAGAACTTTCTGGGAACCAAAATAAAACGTCCCGCTGAAAACATTCTAGAACAACGAATGGTAACAAACATTTCTAGCTGGGAACTCACACATGCCACCGCAAACATGCAATATCTGCTTACAGCTTATCATGAATTACGTGCTTGTTTGTTTTTTCAAAAGGAAAATATGGTGACATCAGATTTTTTTTAAAACATTCTTTCAAACAATGCAACAATTTGTTTTTAAAGCGCTCTAGAAATAAATCTGACCATGACCGTGTTAATATTTGCCATAACAGGAACGTTTTATAAAAAAATAATAACATCCTGAAAACATTTTCAGAATGTTTCTTGGAGAATGTTCTTCATTTGTTATCATGTAACATTGAGGAACATTTTATAAAGAACATCTTTAATGTGTTACCCAACAACGTCCAAAAACACATCCTTAGAATGTTGCAGGCAAAACGTTCCACCTTTGTTAACATATCACATTAAAGGAACATTTATAAAACACTTTCTGTCATCTCAGGCCTCAATAACATCCTGAAAACATTTTCAGAATGTTGCTTGAGAATGTTCTTCATTTGTTATCATGTAACATTAAAGGAACGTTTTATAAAAAACTTTCTGTCATCTCAGGCCTCATAACATCCTCAAAACATCCTCTGAATGTTGCAGTTAAAACGTTATGTCTTAGTTAAACCTTATAGGACATTATTTGAAAAAATAAACATCCTAAAAAGGTTCTTTGAACATCAGATGAAAACGTTTAATTAAAACCTTATTAGAACCAATAGGTAACGTTAGCCAAAGTTGTGAGAACGTTCCCCGCTAGCTGGGTAGGCCTGTGCAGTTGGTATCGGCTATGCCAGCATGGGCTCCTCCATCAGGCCTGGTCGCAGAGGAAAGACCCTCAGTCCTCTCCAATCAACAGACAGGACGTCCATCACACGGAGGTTTCTCCCTGAAGTCTCTGCAGCTCTCTGGACACCACGCTGTCTCAATCCGTCACACTGAATATGAAGGGGAAAAAATATCAAACCTTTTTTAGGGTGAGGGCTACTTTTAAAAAATAAAACAAGTCGGGGGCTACTTTTACTCCTCTTTTGTTTAGTTTTTTGCAGTGTATATATTTAGCACATTTAACATTATGATATGCTGACCTTTAACCTTTGTGTGCTGTTTGGGTCTGTGGGACCCGTTTGCAGTGTTTACTCAAGAACATGTATGCAATTTAATTATTTTAACCTGCTTTATTTGGGGGTGGACGGGCCTCACCTCTCTAGGGGGGTCCACCCTCCTCCAGGGGGGACCTCACCTCCTCTAGGGGGTCCACACCTCCTCTAGGGGGGACCTCACCTCCTCTAGGGGGGTCCTCACCTCCTCCAGGGGGGACCTCACATCCTCTAGGGGGTCGGGGGGCATGCACCCCCGGGAAGATTATTTTTAATGTTGAAGTGAAATGCATCAAACATTGTTTTTATTACTGTCCTATACACATTGGAATGATTTTCTTTATCTATATTAAATAGATAAAGGTGCTCTCTCTCTCTCTCTCTCTCTCTCTCTCTCTCTCTCTCTCTCTCTCTCTCGTCTCTCTCTCTCTCGTCTCTCTCTCTCTCTCTCTCTCTTCTCTCTCTCTCTCTCTCTCTCTCTCCTCTCTCTCTCTCTCTCTCTCTCTCTCTCTCTCTCTCTCTCTCTCCTCTCTCTCTCTCAATTCAATTCAATTCAATTCAATTCAATCAATAAGCTTTATTGGCATGAATGTCAGGTGAACAATATTGCCAAAGCGTCAAGGATAATACAATTCAATAAATTGATAAAATACAAATACAATTCATTCATTAAACAATTTACAACAATATATTATTACAAAACCTCAAGTATAAATGTAAAAAGAAAGAAAGAAAAGAGACCCATGAAGTAGAGGAGTAATCAGAGTGAGCTGTGAGGAACAGCTGTTATGTGTTGTTGCTGTCTCTTAGGCTGTGACATGCGCTCACATATTTCGCTGCTTCTATGCTGCTGGCACTATTTTTCTCCAGTACATGTTGCATTTTATTCTGCTCAGACAGTGACTCAAAATCTTGGAGTTTACATGTTATCTTTGTAAAGAACTTTGTTCTAATGTCTTGGTATGTTTGACAGTGCAGCAGAAGTTGCTCTGTCTCCACCTGTCTCTGTGGACAGAGCTGACACAGCCTCTCTTCTCTAGCAGCCAGGTCTGCCTGTGTCGGCCAGTCTCTACGGCCAGGCTGTGGTCACTGAGTCTGTACATTGTTAATGTCTTCCTCAGTTTGGGATCAGTCACGGCGGTCAGATAGTTTGCCACCGTGTACTGTCTGTTTAGAGCCAAATAGCATTGAAGTTTGTTTTGGGTTTTCGTGGTACATGTCCAATAGTTGATGTAATTTTCTTTTGCTTTAGCTATGATTTGGTTGGGCCAGATTGTGTGAGGGCTGTCCTGAGGCCTTGTCCTGTTAGAGGAGTGAGCCTCAGCACCAGCTGGTTGAGGGGACGCCTCTCTATGTTCTCCTCTTGGCAATGGAGGGCTTTGTAATGGTAGGAGTTGGGATCACTGGTTTTTAGGTGGTTGTAGAATTTGACTGCTCTTTTTTGTATCCTAATTAAAAGGGGAATTGGCCTAGCTCAGCTCGGCATCCATTGTTGGGGTGGTTCCTGTGGACTCTCAGGATGCCCTTGCATATCTCCGCATGTAGGGTTTCTATTTGGTGTTTGTCCATTTATCAAAGTCTTGATTTCCAAGAGGACCCCACACTTCGCTACCATACAGTATGATTGGTTCTATTATTGAATTGAATATTTTGAGCCAGATTCTAACAGGTATATCTATATTTGAAGACTTTTTGATAGCATAGAAAGCCTTTCTTCCTTTGTCTCTGAGATCATTAATGGCCAGATTGAAATTTCCTGTTGAAGTAATTTTGAGTCCCAAATATGTGTAGCTGTGTGTGTGTTCTATGTCAGTGGAGCCCAGTAAGAAGCGGTGTGGGTTTCCTGACCCCTGGGTCTTTTCTGGAAGACCATAATCCTGGTCTTTTCCAGATTAACTGTCAGGGCCCAGGTCTGACAGAAGCTTTGCAGATGATCCATTTGCTGTTGTAATGCCTCCTTAGATGGAGCTAGCAATATTAGATCATCTGCAAACAGGAGGCATTTAATTTGTGTGTCAGATAGGGTGAGTCCAGGGATATCGGATTGTTCTAATGATTTAGCCAATTGATCAATATAAATATTAAATAGGGTGGGGCTGAGACTGCAGCCCTGTTTCACCCCTCTACTTTGGGGAAGAAATCTGTTTCCATATTGCCAATTTTCACAGCACATTTATTATTTGTATACATTGTTTTAATGATATCATATGTTTTCCCCCCTACACCGTTTTCAATCAACTTCAGGAACAGACCGTTATGCCAAATTGAGTCGAATGCTTTTTTGAAATCTACAAAACAAGAGAAAATCTTCTTATTTTGGTGGACATGTTTATGAATGAGGGTGTGGAGGGTATATATATGGTCTGTAGTCCGATGGTGTGGTGTAAATCCAATCTGACTCTTGCTCAGGACATTATGTTCACTGAGGAAGTCTTGCAGTCGGCTGTTTTAGGATGCTGCAGAATAACTTCCCCAGGTTGCTGCTGACACATATGCCTCGGTAATTGTTTGGGTCAAATTTATTTCCATTTTAAAATATTGGTGTGATGATTCCTTTGCTCCAGATGTCAGGGAAATGTCCAATGCTCAGAACCAGGTTGAATAGTTTCAACATGGCAATGTTGAACTTATGGCTGCTAAATTTCAGCATTTCATTTAAAATGCCATCAGGACCGCTGGCCTTCCTTGGTTGAAGGGCCTGGGTTTTAGCCAGGAGCTCTTCCTCAGTAATGTCATAGTCTAAAGGGTTCTGGTTGTCTTTAACGACTGATTCTAGAATGGTAGTTTGTTGAGGAGATCATTTTGGGCCGAATTCAGTGTAACGCTACTATACAGGTTTTCAAAGTGTGTTTTCCAAATGTCCCCATTTTGAATAGCCAGTTCTTCCTTGTGTGGTTTGCTGAAAGAGTGCCATTTCTTCCAGAAATGATTTGAGTCAATGGACTCTCAATGATTTCAAGTTGGTGCTGCGCATGTTGCTCCCTTTTAGTTCTGAGTGTTCTTCTGTATAGTTTCAGTGTTTTCCAATATTGGAGGCGAAGCTCAGGATTGTCAGGTTGTCTGTGTTTTTGATTTGATAAACTTCTGAGGGTTTTCCTCAGATGTCTGCAGTCTGTATCAAACCACTTTTCATTGGCTGACTTTTTTGATTTATGATATTGTGGTTTTTTTTCAGATTGGATAAATCTGCCACATTGTCAAAGATGCTGTTAATGTCCCATACAGCCTGATTCAGGCCATCATTACTGTGGGGATATGGGGTGGATAGAAAATGGTCTAATTGGGATTGAATTGTTTGATGTCTGATTGCTTTCTGGTAGTCGTCCTTGCTATTGTTTGTCCATCTATAAGGTTGTTTGTATAGTTCAGTTTACTGGGTTCTGCTGCGTGAGGGTCTGTTACTGTCTTTTAATGTAGAGTGTAATTTTACTATGATCAGATAAGGGTGTTAGGGGGCTGACTGTGAATGCCCTCAGACAGAAGGGGTCGAGGTCTGTGATGCTATAATCTACTGAGCTATTGCCAAAAGAGAGCTGTGTGTGTAGTGACCAAAGGAGTCCCCTCGAAGCCGACCGTTAACAATGTACAACCCTGCGTTCGGCACAGCTGCAGTAGTTGCTGCCCGCTTTTGTTGACAGTTTTGTCAAAGTTGTTCCTGTGGGGATGTGAAGGGAGGGGAATGCTGATTTGGCCAGGTATATGTTTGTCTCCCTGTGGGCTAATAGAATCTGGTTCTATACCTGTCCTGGCATTAAGGTCCCCACAGATCAGTACACTTCCCTGGGCCTGGTACTGGTACTGATTGATCTCATCTTCAAGAATGGAGAAACTATTTTCACTATAATAAGGTGATTCTGATGGGGGATATATGCTGTTGGGATAAACTCCCAAATCTCTGGTTGTCAATAAATAGGTTAATTTAAGAACACATTAGATATATGGGATTTCAATATACAATAGATTTAACAATTTTACATAACAGTAAGATTTTACATAACATTTTTTTTTTTTTGTCTACTGTATGCAAGCAAGAAAACAAACAATGACTACTGATTGTCTACTGTGGTACCTGACCTATCAGGTGGGAGCAGAGCAGGCTGAGCATCTGCTGGATGTCTCTCAGCTCGTCGTGTGGGGGGGTGTGGTGGGTTCAGCGACATGGGTGGTGGTGGTAAGGGTTGGGCCTGCTGTTCTCTTCACTGCTGAGCATAACTCAGTGGGTCAGGTGTAGCTCCCGTCGCTGTGGTTGGGGTAGGACCCTGGGGACAGGAGTGGTTTCTGGCCTTGCTTGAGGGTAATCATAGCTGCCCTGGTGGGATCTTAGTGGGGCATGGTGTGGAAGAAGATGAGGATGATCTTGTCTCCATGGGTGTTGTCTGGGTGGTGGTCCAGTGGGTGCCTTTCTGGTCTAAGGGGGTTTTTGGGCCGGGCTGCTCCTTCTGCGGGTTGTGGATTGGTCTCTATTGAGAGCGACGTCTTTCAGTGTCCGGGCGAAGATGGGGACTGTGTTTTTATACAGATGGACGTGGTCGTATAGACAGTTGATATCCAGGGTGGGGTGGTGGCCAGGTGGACGTTGGGCCTCAGGATACAGTCTCTGGACATGTTGCTGTTGATCCTGTGGATGGTGTCGGGGTGGAGGTCTTCCGAGGGATAAGGGAATGCTCTGGTTTTCGGACAAAATTAACATGGGATCACTCCCGTCACTGGACGTACTTCGTCTCACTGGAATAGTAACGGTCATAGTCAATATAAAATCGTCCCCATGTATCCGGCCAATGACGGGAGAGTTTTGAAAGAGACAAAACACTGTTCCATACATTTAAAAACACTTAAACAATTAAACAATGTTTACCCCAGGATTCAGGCATCTTCCCTGGCTTGTAAACTGCAGTTATGCGCCTTGGAGGTATTGCACTATTTACAAAATGTATACCCAGGATTCTGGCCCCTTCCCTGGCTTGTAAACTGCAGTTGTAAAGTCTTGTTAGAAACTGGTGAATCTGTTTAAATGCAGGCAGCAGAGACACTGCTTTTAGCGGGGTCTCAGAGAGCCAGACACCCAGGGTACAGCACCTCGCTGTCTTACCCAGAAAACAGGGCACTGATCAGGGCTAAAGTAATGTTATAAACTGGTGAATCTGTTTAAATGCAGGAGACCTCCAGCAGAAGTCCCTAACAGTGGGTCTCTGGTTATTTCACAGCTCCAGGAGAGACCAGGGGAAAATCACCTGTCTGTGCCCGCTCACAGACCCCCAAAGTACGGACTCATGACCTCCAGCATGGCCTCCTAACAGTGGGACTGTATTTCAGACCTCCAGGGCGGAGACCGTGAAAATCACCTCTCTCTGCCCGCTCAAAGAGCACCGAAAGACGGACTAATTACCTCCAGCACCCTGGAGAGCTCCATTGTGAAATATTGCTACTAATCCATAACTTTTGATAACAAGCTCTGTTCGGTTCAGGCTTTTTCTCTACCCCCCCATTTACACGTACCCCGCATCCAACGGTACCATCGGCGAATCTCTAGGACCTCGGGGAGCGGAGTTACGGCAGAGGGTCAGATTCTGAAAATACGATTTGAGAAAACAGGGCTCTGATCGGGCTAAAGTCTTGTTAGAAACTGGTGAATCTGTTTAAATGCAGGCAGCAGAGACACTGCTTTTAGCAGGGTCTCAGAGAGCCAGACACCCAGGGTACAGCACCTCGCTGTCTTACCCAGAAAACAGGGCTCTGATCGGGCTAAAGTCTTGTTAGAAACTGGTGAATCTGTTTAAATGCAGGAGACCTCCAGCAGAAGTCCCTAACAGTGGGACTCTGTGTTTTCACAGCTCCAGCAGAGACCAGGGGAAAATCACCTCTCTGCCCGCTCACAGAGCACCGAAAGACGGACTAAAGACCTCCAGGATGACTCCCTAACAGTGGGACTCTGTGCATTTCACAGCTCCAGCAGAGACCAGGGGAAAATCACCTCTCTCTGCCCGCTCACAGAGCACCGAAAGACGGACTAAAGACCTCCAGGATGACTCCCTAACAGTGGGACTCTGTGCATTTCACAGCTCCAGCAGAGACCAGGGGAAAATCACCTCTCTCTGCCCGCTCACAGAGCACCGAAAGACGGACTAAAGACCTCCAGGATGACTCCCTAACAGTGGGACTCTGTGCATTTCACAGCTCCAGCAGAGACCAGGGGAAAATCACCTCTCTCTGCCCGCTCACAGAGCACCGAAAGACGGACTAAAGACCTCCAGGATGACTCCCTAACAGTGGGACTCTGTGCATTTCACAGCTCCAGCAGAGACCAGGGGAAAATCACCTCTTTGCCCGCTCACAGAGCACCGAAAGACGGACTAAAGACCTCCAGGATGACTCCCTAACAGTGGGACTCTGTGCATTTCACAGCTCCAGCAGAGACCAGGGGAAAATCACCTCTCTCTGCCCGCTCACAGAGCACCGAAAGACGGACTAAAGACCTCCAGGATGACTCCCTAACAGTGGGACTCTGTGCATTTCACAGCTCCAGCAGAGACCAGGGGAAAATCACCTCTTTTTGCCCGCTCACAGAGCACCGAAAGACGGACTCATGACCTCCAGGATGGATCCCTAACAGTGGGACTCTGTGCATTTCACAGCTCCAGCAGAGACCAGGGGAAAATCACCTCTTTTTGCCCGCTCACAGAGCCCCGAAGGACGGACTCATGACCTCCAGCATGTCCCCATAACAGTGGGACCTCCATAACCTTGCACACCCTGAGTCCCCGGGCCCCCACACTTAAGCACTCCCCCACGGACTAAACACAGGTATTCACACCCACCAGAACCTCGTGCCCCTGGTGACCCTAAAGGGGGTGGATTTTGTGGTGCTTCTATGTCCGCCCATCAGCATCCATAGTCGGCCTTCTTCACGGCACCACCACCCCTTCTGTTGAGGGTATTCTCGTGCCCCTGGTGACCCTAAAGGGGGTGGATTTTGTGGTGCTTCTATGTCCGCCCATCAGCATCCATAGTCGGCCTTCTTCACGGCACCACCACCCCTTCTGTTGAGGGTATTCTCGTGCCCCTGGTGACCCTAAAGGGGGTGGATTTTGTGGTGCTTCTATGTCCGCCCATCAGCATCCATAGTCGGCCTTCTTCACGGCACCACCACCCCCCTTCTGGGCTGGAGGTTCAAACACTTTAACTTTTGTTCACCCTCCTCTGGCTTACACCTCCTCCGCCAACACTTGAGCGCTCATCACAGGGTTCAGCACCCCGGTGCTGATGGAAAGTGGCACTTTATCTGCCCCTGGTAACCATCAAGGTTATTGTTTTTTTTAATTTTTAATTTTATTTGAACACACACCCTAAAACATCAACCACACACCCTAAAACATCAACTATTTACAGTAACAAACATGACAGTACACACAGACTAAAACATCAACTATTTACACGTACTACTGCTGCTATAACAGTACTACTAAATTTCTTAACCTACGTTTTAAAGTGCAGTTATGCGCCCTGGAGGTGTTGCACTATTAACAAAATGTATGCCCAGGATTCTGGCACCTTCCCTGGCTTGTAAACTGCAGTTATGCGCCCTGGAGGTGTTGCACTATTAACAAAATGTATGCCCAGGATTCTGGCACCTTCCCTGGCTTGTAAACTGCAGTTATGCGCCCTGGAGGTGTTGCACTATTAACAAAATGTATGCCCAGGATTCTGGCACCTTCCCTGGCTTGTAAACTGCAGTTATGCGCCCTGGAGGTGTTGCACTATTAACAAAATGTATGCCCAGGATTCTGGCACCTTCCCTGGCTTGTAAACTGCAGTTATGCGCCCTGGAGGTGTTGCACTATTAACAAAATGTATGCCCATATGTTTAGCGGGATTCAGGGGACCAAAGGCGTCTAATTCTTACGGTGCACCAGGGCAAACAGGTTGAGTCCACGGCCCCTGCCCCATCATCAGGAGTGTCAACCAGCCCCGGTCCCGACTTCATTGGCCTCTTTCCCTCCCGCTTCCGCTTCCGCTGCTGCTGCCGCTCCAATGACCCATCAGGTGAAGATGATGGAGATGATGGAGATGATGGAGCAGTGCTGTTATAGCAGCCCTCTTCGGAGGTCTCCCCATCTGACAGCGGTAGACATCCTTCTGATGATGATGCAGCTGCTGCCGCATCTGATGACGCCCTGAACATGGAGCGGATTCTCAATGCCTCCTTTATTCCCGGCGCATTCGCGTAGAACCGGTCCGCCGTGGTTACGTCGTGACACATAAACCTGGCGAGAATCGACCGGCTTTCTGGATCTTGGTGATGCTTGATATTGTCAGCCAGGGCAGTGCGCAGGATTGTGAAGGTGACGGCTGTTTCTAGCCCAGCATCAGCCCATGCCCTCTTCAAGTGAGCGTTCAGGTTCTTGGAGGCCCGATTCCCCCTTGTGAAAAGGAAGAATTCATTCTGAGGACCCAGCAATACCTTTTTAATCCCCATCCACCGCATGACCCAGCTAAACTCCTCTACTGTAAGCGCCAGCTGTGCTTCGCCATATGTCTTGGCCGTCTTGTGATCCTGCACATGGATGATGTAGCCCTCAGCAGTTCCCCTTATGGCTGCCTCTAAGACCTCACTGTTTTTCATGTTTGCGTACACGCCCGTACGGTGGCCATACAGGAGGCTCCAATGGAGGGTGAGATAGCCATAGAGAAGCTTCTGGGTGGTTGAGGTCGGCGTGCCGGCCATCAGGTCGAGGAGCTCCGGGATGCGCTTCTCAGCGGCCGCCATGGCGGCGAGAAGCTCCGCCTGGCTCGGCAGACGATCCAGTTTGTTCCTCTTCACCTTAAACTGATGTAGAGTGACTGCCTTATTCAAGTGTTTCATGTTGGCTTTCACCTCTCTCATTATGTGGGTCATATCAGACTGGGTGAGCTTGCACCCCCGGGGCTTTGACTCAGACATGTACCCCATGAACTGGTGCACATTCTTCAGGAAGAACTCTGATGTTGTGACTGCCCGGCCCGGCTTTACAATATACTCGCTCCAGCCACGGATCATCTTCATGTTTCTTAGGAACAGCCAGTCTGACAGGCGGTTAACACCATGGGCCATGTATACTATGAAGTTCTTTATCCGGCTGATCTTCGACACAACATTGTCTTTCTGTTTTACTGTCGGAGCGACACCCAAACAATGATCCAAGTATGTCTGAAGGTACGCCTCCATGCTTCTAGGCAACGTGATTTCACGCATGGTATTCCCCCGTCCACACCCAGTGGA